>RJVU01051519.1:9630399-9662650 GCA_003731715.1 Anabarilius grahami | reverse complement strand
ATGGTTTGTTTTTAAATATGGATTATAAATATGTCCAAAACTCAGTTTAATTCAGTGTTAAACTCTATTGGAGTCACACTGGCACATTGTTTATTATTTGTGTCATTTGCAGCCATGTAAATTTGGGATGTAAATAAAATATAATGTATAAAAATACAGCAGAATGGGAAACAAGAATTAAGCTGTCAGTCAGTATGAACTAAATGCTGTTTATACAGTAATTATAAACTGATTTGTTGTTGAAATGATCATTAACTCTAGTAACAGGGATGAATGGGTAATCTTGATGAAAAGAAAAAAATGGAATGAGATTACTTGTTTTCCCACCATGCTGATTCCAAATGATGTCACTTCCTGTTTGTCACAATTTAAAGGGAAAGTTATGTTATATTTTGTAATGTGGGAAAATAATTTTGGGTTGTGTGCAATGTACTACACTTTTGATAAATTACTTAATAATTAAAAGTTTTGTACAATGAACTGAATATGTCAAAATTAAAGTGATTGTAGGATTTACAGTTGAAACAGATACAGATATTTGATATGTTTCAAATAACTATATTATTAATGAATAATAATTTATTTTAATATAATAAACATTGATATGTTTAAAATGGTTTTTCAGGCTGTATTATTAACATATAATTAACACTTGATGTGTTTAAAACACCTACAATTAACATTTAATATGCTTAAAAGGACTTTTCATGCTATATTATTAAAATAATAAATTATTCTATTTATTTATCTTTAACATATAATAAACTGATATGTTTAAAACTGTTTCATGCTATATTGTTAACATAATTCACATTTATTTTATTTATTAACATAAGCATTTAATATGTTTAAAATGATGTTTCAGGCTATATTATTAACATATACACTCTAAAAAATGCTGGGTTAAAAACAACCCAAGTTGGGTTGAAAATGGACAAACCCAGCGATTGGGTTGTTTTGACCCAGCAGTTGGGTTAAATGTTTGCCCAACCTGCTGGGTAGTTTTATTTAACCCAACAATTGTTTACAAATTACTATATGTCTGGCTTAAAATGAACCCAAAATAGGTTGGAAATTAAAAATCAGACTCATAATTACTAGAGGCAACAATAATAATAAAAAAGATGAGCATTTATTAATAAGCAATTTAATAAATGTTTATTGTTTAAATATTATACAAAAAAGTATTAATAAATGTTTGTTTATTAAACATATTAATAAATGTTAATTTCCAACATATTTTGGGTTCATTTTAAGCAAGAAATACAGTAATTTTTAAACAATATTTGGGTTAAATAAAACTACCCAATCGCTGGGTTTGTCCATTTTCAACCCAACTTGGGTTGTTTTTAACCCAGCATTTTTTAGAGTGTAGGCTTATTTTATTTTATTTTTAACATATGATAAACATTTGATGTGCTAAAAAGGACATTTAATGCCATATTATTAATATATATTTCACATTTATTTTATTTTAATATTAACAATCATGTGCTGTTTAAAATGATTTCATTCAGCTCTCACAATAATAATGTGGGATTCAGGACAATCACTGAAACAATGTCGTGGCAGAAACATGTTTAGTTCGGGCTGTGTTTTAAACACACATGATAGCTGATTGAAGCGTGGCACAGGTGTGATCTACGAGCTGACGGGCCGCGGCTCTGGACGTACCTGAGCTGTTCAGATCTGAGCTCACGGAGGGGGAGACGCTGACATATGGCAGCCCTCGCTCTCTCTTTCTCTCTCTCTCTCTCTCTCTCTCTCTCTCTCTCGCTCTGCGGCGGCGGGGGTTTTTTCACCATGTCCAATCACATTTCCAATTGCCTCAACAACTTGAAGCACACACACGAGTGAAAAAACTGATTTCTGGAGCTCTCAAGATCTGGGCTCAAGATGAGTGTCCCTCTCTCTCTGTCTCTCTCTCTGCTGGAGCTCCTCCACTCAAGAGCCAGTGATTAAAATGTGACCCTTGACTGGGGGAGGTTTGGGGGGTGGATGGCACGTCGGGGATCTCATTAGCATCGCCCCGCTATTGACACTCGGAGCAAGGCCGGAAAAGTTGGTGTAAGGAGTAAATATGTGGTTTGTTTTTTGCCGGCTGTCTTTGTAGAGGAGCTCTTGTGAACTGAGAGCCTCTTCTTTACCGCCGTCGCGACGAGGCGGGCATAAAACACCTTCTTTCTTCATGCTAATTTATTCAAGTGCCAGGGGTTACGAACGTCTATTCAAATGTGATCACCTACAGTCATAATTGAGAGATTAAAATGCAAAAAGAGCAGCGTTTGGGATAAACGGAAGCGCGTGTGTCTGGCAGGTGCGAGTCACTTCACCTCAAACGCAGAAGCTTGTTTCTCCTCCAGTAACCCAGAGCTCTCAGATGCCACTTCCACCAGAGGAGCCCCAAGACATGTGGAGGGTTCTCTTCAAAGCGGCTGGGATTATATCCGCGCGCACAGTGTCCCGAGGGAAACCTTTGAAGGAAACGTGGAGCCGTGACGCTGCCGGCCACCGCAGGACTGTTTTGTTTGTTTGTCTAAACCCATTTGACACAGACGGTTTGTCATCGAGCTGGTGGGTCTCGAGCAAACGCTGCGGACGGGAGAACCCACAACAAGGTCTGCCGTATCATCACAAGCCCTGTCGATTCGATGGCACACGTGTGTAATAACATCTATGAGGAACAAAGGTCATGAGTTTTTATTCAGCAAGGACGCGTTAAAGTGACAGTAAAGACAAATGCTGTTCTTTTGAACTTTCTATTCATCAAAGAATCCTGAAGAATGAAATGTATCACAGTTTCCACAAAAATAAGACTGTTATTTTCAACATTGATAGTAATCATAAATGTTATTATTAGAATGATTTCTGAAGGATCATGTGACACTGAAGACTGGGTAACGATGCTGAAAATTCAGCTTTGATCACAGGAATAAATTACACTTTACTGTATATTGACATAGAAAACAGCTGATTTACACTGGAATAATAATTCAATGTTTTACTGTATTTTTGATCAAATAAATGCATGTTTGGTGAACAGAAGAGACAAAAACACTACAAAGTTTCTTACAAAAATCTTACAGACCCCAAACCTTTGAACGGCAGCATATGTTTTTGAATATTTATATTTTGTATATTTTAAAAATGCATACTTTAAGCAACAAAACTCTTATTCTGATCACGGGATCTTGAACGGTCATGTAAATAAGGTCACGTGTCTGCGTGTGTTTGTGGCGTCTCTCAACACATTCGATCTGCTAAAGCAGAGACCGGATTTTCTCCTTGTCCTGAGAGTTCAGACGCAAATTCAAGGCGTCAGAGTTTAATTCCCATCCTCCTGAAGAGACGAGCTGTTTACCCAATAACACGTTTTATTCTGGGTTTTTGTTCTCAGAGCAGCGTTTGACTTCCATCAGCCACAATAAAGGATGAGACGGTCTCTGACCCGGAGAGAGCGGCCCGTGATTTCACCAGATGAGGAGTGACACGGGGTTCAGAGGTTAATTTGTGTAACAGCGGAATTTGCATACAAATGACAAATGACAGAATTTTCCTCGTCCCCCCCCACTCGCCAAACTTTCAATGTCAAACACATGAAGAGCGCCGTCGACTCCCGCTGCCTCGGCTGAAACGCAGCGTCCTCAGAAGTTGGGGCACCTTGTTTCACATTAATCTCAAGCGCAGGTCAGCGACTTCATTTGCTAAACTTTATCACTGTTTTTGTCCTGCTCTCGCTCTCTTTGTAGCGTTTTGAACAGTGTTCTCATTGCCTCTCTACAGACAGAGAGGATAAGCGTTTTAAAGACCACAAAGACTCTGTTCTTTTTGCTCTGAAGCCATAAATGAATTACTGTGGGTGGAAATATATCCAGCGCCGCAGAATTCAGCCTCTCTCAACACACCATAACTTCTTAAGAGATTTCCGCCCAAACCAGCTCTCCAGTTCTCCCTTGGTGTGATTGGATTGATTGTTTTTCTAATCCAGGGAAAATTACTCGCTAAAAGGGTCATATAATCACCGGGAAACGTGTGGCAGGCGAAACTCGAAGTGACTTTGTTCCTTCGTTCATATTTGTGTGCGTGTGTGAACTCACTTTTCTCATTTTCTGCTGTTTTATTGTCTCTCGGCCCCGCAGTGAAGCACTGAACCGACGGGCCGTTGAAAGGAACGGATCAAGAACATCAGGGTTGGTTCTCCAGACGTGCACCTGCAGGGCGAGAAAACAGGTGAAAAATCCCATTGAAGCAACAATGACGCACCAGAAGATCACTGAGAAAACACCTAATGCCTGTTTTTTGTCATTTGTAAACTTTTGCTTGGAAATGTAACATTAAACTTTGAGAATCTCCCGTTTGACAGAATGTTCAGCATTCCAAAAGTAACAAACAGTGATGATGTAACTGAATTCCCATCCATTTGCATACTGAATTGTGATTGGTCTTTTCTTTCTTGCCGTTATTCATCCATCAATACCCGCCTTTAGTGACTGTGATCTTGTGTTCAAAACCACGAGATGGACCATCATTTATAGGTGCATTAATACTGGAAACGCTCAATAAATTGAACAATCTCGCCTCAGAATAACAGACTAACAAAGTAAAAAAAATAAAAAATGCAAATGATATTTGCAGCTTGATTAAATTACTGAGTTGAAGCAACACAATACAATTTTTTTTTTTTAAATCACTTAATTTCATTATGTTCAGCCCACTTAAATTTGTGAAATTTTGTGTTGAGACTACATGAGTCAATTTTGTTGACATAACTAACCAGAGTATCTGTAGTTCCCAGCATGCTTTGCATGGGACTTCTTTAGGATACACTCTAAAAACTGCTGGGTTAAATATGGACAAAACACGGGATTGGGTTGTTTTCACCCAGCCATTTTTTTCAACCAATTTTGGATTTATTTTTTTAGCCAGCAATATAGTAATATAGTAAAAGGCGTGTTTTTGCTCACCCCCAAATAGGGGCAAATTTGTGGGGTATTTTAAGCTGAAACTTGACCAGACCAGAGACTTATATTACATCATGTGAAAGAGGGCATAATAGGTGCCGTTTAACCCAACCTGCTGGGTTTGTCCATATTTTACCCAGCTTGGGTTTTTTTAACCCAGCATTTTTTAGAGTGTAGTAAATGTTAAAATGAAAGTAATTTTATGTTTTTTTAGTATAGAGAAAGTCTTTGTGTTTAATTTTAAAGTGTTTAATGTTTAGTTATGTGATTTAGAAGAGTTTCCTGTCATAACACGAAAAATCAAATCTATTAAGTTGGTTCAACAAAACATTTGTTTACGTGTGATTGTACAAACCTGAACTAATTACATGGAAAAGTTTTCCGTAATTTAATCAAGTTCATTGAACAAACTTTACAATAATGTCTCATTGGTTAAAACTACATTAGTTAACATGAACTAAAATGAACAATACTTCTACAGCATTTAATAATCTTAGTCAATGTTTATTTCAACATTTACTAATAGATTTTTTCAAACCAATAGGTGTATTTGTTTTATATTAATGCACTGTGAATTAAAATTAACAAACAATGAACAATATGTATTTGGTTACACTTTATTTAATAATTATATTTGTAATTATACATTTAAATACTGAGTAATGATAATTAACAATGTGTTTTGGGTTTGGTTTAGGGTTAATTATGCATAATTATTACTATAGTAAGTACTTGTAATATATGTAACAAGGACACTGTAAAATAAAGTGTTACCTTACTGTATTTTTATTAACATTAACAATAGTAAAAATGTGTTGCTCATTGTTAGTTCAAGTTAATATTGAAGGTTAACAAGTAAGACATTATTGAAAAGTGTTACCGAACAAACTTTATTTTGAGTGTAAATTCACTGTAAACTTGAACACAGTGTTTGTACAGAGATTTAATACAGCAAACGAGCATCTGCTATCGGATCAGCTTTGAAAGTTTGTGTCTGAGGTCTTTTCAGCATCCACTTGCCCCTTACCGTCATCGTCCACCATAAACCCTTGAAGAAGCGTCACTAATCATCAGTTTTTAATTAAAGACGTTGAGAAACGTTCTTCTGCTGAGACAGAGTTTTTTACGCAGCGGCTTGCGTGAGACGATAATACTGACTTCTCACTTTTGTAGGATTAGTTGGATTGATTTTTCAAGAGCGTTGGGAACAGAAGAAGAAAAGAGGACTATCATATTAGACTCTAAAGTGTTATTATGAAAAATAAATTATGATTGATTGGTGTGGTAAACATAACAGGCCCCTGGATAGCGTCCACTTCATTTCAGCAATCAGATCAACATAAATTGTGAATGTCATTGTAAATGTGTAAAGAGAGTGTGATTATTCCCTTTTAAACACATGAAGTAAATCTCAGAATAAAACTAGGAGAAGAATCTGTTGTTTGGATCTTTATGCAGAAACCCTTCATCCGTGAGCAGTTATTGATCTTCTTGACTTCTTTGATGGCAGATCTCACCTGTCTCGGATCATAAAAACTCAACACCCTCCCCTGACCTGCGGACAGAGATTACGGCACGTAACTAACCAGAGTTAATGAGCTATAGGTGCTAATGCGAGAGGGGATCTGTCTAATTAACTCAAGATCAAAGACAGGAGCGTAATCCCTAAACAAACCTGCCGATCGGAATACTCTATGAGACAGAGACTTCAAACAGGCCCAGGGAAAAAAGGCAAGCTGAACTTTTTTGACACCTTGTACTTTTTAATCATATGCATGCATTGATATTTCAGCGTTCAGAGGGGCTGACAACCTGAAAACACTGGAAACTTTGAGCAAAACGGGAGACCGACAAACCCAAATCAACTTTTATGTCAAGCACACATTTGCATAGCTTTGTGATGGCATACTCAATATACTTATCAAACATTATTAAGGTTGACCTGAGCGAGTAAGAAACCATCTAGCACCTACCGTTTCTTGAAAAAAGGCTAAGACTCAGCATCTCGGGTTGAGTTAGGCAGGTCATTCCACCAGCAGGGAACAGTCCAGGTAAACGCCCGTGATTTTGTGCCCTTTTGGGAGTTTAGGTATAGGGGTGCCGAGCCAGTGGTTGTTCTGTAGGCAAACATCATTTGATGCGAGTGGCAATTGGCAACCAGTGCAAGTTTATGAAGAGAGGTGTGACGTTTGTTCTCTTCAGATCATTAAAGACTCTTGCTGCAGCATTCTGGATCAGTTGCAGAGGTTTGACAGTGCATGCTGGAAGGTCTGCCGAGAGAGCATAACAATAGTCCAGTCTGGATAGAACAAGAGCATTCTCCGATAGGAAGGGCCTGATCTTCCTAATGTTGTACAGGGCAAATCTGAAGGACCGGGCAGTTCAAGCAATGTGGTCTGTGAATTTTAACTGATCATCGATCACATCTCCAAGGTTCCTGGCTGTCCTGGATGGAGTTATAGATGACAAAGTGTTGGGTTGGCCGAGATCACAAGCAGCTCCGTCTTCGCAAGGTTGAGTTGAAGGTGGTGGTCCTTCATCCAGCAAGAAATGTCTGTCTTGTAGGCCGAGACGCAAGCAGCTACCGACGCATCATCTGGCTGGAATGAGAGGTAGAGTTGTGTGTCATCAGCATAGCAGTGATTGAAAAATCCATGTTTCTGAATGACAGATCCTAAAAGAGAAATGGTCCAAGCACCGAGCCCTGAGGTACCCCAGTAGCTCCACGACACCCTGAAGGACCTGCCTGAGAGGTGAGACTTGAATCATTGGAGTGTGGTTCCCCTTCATCTTAAAGGGTTGACAGGAGGATCTGGTGATTAATGGTGTCAAACGCAGAAGAGAGATCCAGCAAGATGAGTACGGGTGATTTGGAAGATGCTCTTGCCAGTCTCAGAGCTTCAATAACGGAGAGCAGGGCAGTCTCTGCTGAGTGGTCGCTTTTGAAACCAGACTGGTTGTCGTCCAGGATGTTATTCTGTGTAAGAAAGGAAGACACTTTGTTTAACACGACACTCTCAAGTTTCTTAGCAATGGATGGAAGAGTGGATACCGGTCTGTAGTTTTCTAAAAGTGCTGGATTTAGAGTGGGTTTGCAGTGGGGTTATCATAAAAACGTTATAATTATAATTAACTGTAAACTTAATTCATATTTGGCCTATTTTAAAAGAAACTGACATTATTTAATCCCTTATGGACTTTCCTCATTGTGATGTAGCCACAAGCATATCAAAACCTGAGGCAGGTTTGCATTCACACACACACTAGACACTATCTGTTTCTGTAAGCTATTTAATATATTTCCTCTACTGGAGTTCATGGGCCAAGGCCAGAAAATCATGTTTCTGTAGTGTCCAGCTCTTGGGACAGACACACCAAATGTGTAATTTCACAGCTATAATGCGCATTTCCACAGCGCACACCTTTCCCACAAACACACACACACTCACACTGACTGGGGTCATTTTCAAAATCACTACAGCCAATCAATTAGACACGGCCGCTGAGAGCCTGCAGACACACACCACCCGCACACCTGCGAGCACAACACACACACACACACACACCATTTACAGTCCATTTACAGTCCATTTCACACACCTGTCTGCCACACACACACACACACACACACACCAGCTCCATGACAAACACACTCATGAGGAAAATGATTCAATAAACACAATTGAATACAGGATGAATAAAACATGGAACAGTATCATGTCCATATAATATAAACATCCCTCTGTTACACAAGAATATACAAAATAATTATTTTGATTAAAAAAAATTATAATTTAGAATTTAGATTGAATTTAGCGTGATCTCAATTTGATAGGTGAAAATGCATAATTGGTCATTAAACATGGTAAAATAGTACTGAGCTGCTGAAAACATCATATAAAACATGCACTTAGGATGTTTAAAATCTGCAAAAACTGAACTTTCGTCAGAATTTTGCAGGTTCATATTGCACATGAACTCATAACGGCTGTTTAACAGCAGTCATTGGTTTATCAGCCTGTGATTCTCAGCTCATTCGATTGTCATCACATTCATGGGAAATTTTGACACTTCAGACATAAAAGCGGGACAATTTGAGGCCTCTATTTGAGACTGACATGCTTCTGTCTGTTCATGTCTGCGTGTGATAGTGCCGTTAATATCCTAATGCTGCAGTAATACAGTCATTATCACCAGCCGCAGAGGTGTAAATGATTTATTCCGTATAGATCTGTGATCCGATCTCATCATGTCGGGAAACAGACAATGAGGCTCTTTTAACCAGCGGCATGTGAAACAGCGTTCAGCCTCCATCCCCTCGAGGCCTGGGAGAGAAACGCGTCCTGCAGGTGTAGATTTACTCACATTTGTGTGTCTTTGTGCATTAAACACGCTCATGTCCAGAGAGAAAGGCCTGACCTAAATATGGCTGAAAGACTCAACATGTGACCTGCCTGAAGCTTTGATAATGTGGCCGTGAGCCACGACCGGCCGCCCAGCAGATGACGGCAGATGGAAGCCATATTGTCCAGATATGACCCGTGTGTAATTGCTCAAAAGTTCAGCAAACTATGATTTCACTCCACCGCCGTGAACACCTCTGCTCTAATTAAAATCGGGATTGTTTTGTCAGCCTTTCTGCATTAATAACATTATTACCTGTAGGTGATATTTTTTCAGGTCACGCTGGCATCTTTACTTGATGCTTTGAATGCAAATGTGACCAGCGGCTATGAAACGATCTGTCTGCGTTTATTTGCAGAACGAGCCACAGGAGAAATGAGCGTCTGCTTTAGAAAAATCCTGCCGCAGGATCTCAGGTAGAGCTGACGGGAGAGATGATTCTTTCTCTTTTTAGTCTCTCAAAAAGGGAGCGAGAGCCTAAACGGCTACATAAAACATTAAAACATGACATAAAACAAGTGCAATTATGATCAGAACAAATGTCACGAACTATACGTTGAATATGACACTGCAATTTTTGTTGAAAAAAATATTTAGGTATGCATATTTGATTTATATAAAAATTCGGAATAATTAAGATGTTTTAATGTTTTTTCTCTTCTGCTCACCAAGGCTGCATTCACTTGATCAAAAATACAGTGAAACAGTGAAATATTATTCCAGTGTAAATCAGCTGTTTTCTATGTGAATATATAGTAAAGTGTAAATTATTCCTGTGATCAAAGCTGAATTTTCAGCATCATTACTCCAGTCTTCAGTGTCACATGATCCTTCAGAAATCATTCTAATATGATGATTTGCTGCTCAAAAAACATTTATGATTATTAAACTAAAGGTGGAGGCCTAATTGCATATTATCTCCCTTTCGTTTTCATTAAATAGTGAATTATGATCATATATAGATGGACTCAGTCCTTTGTAAAGACTGTTTTCCTCACTCGTGTGTTATTTAGATTTCCTGCAGTTTTACTGTCTCTGAACATCTCTATTCAAACCCTCATAAATTCATCTTCCAGCCATTATTATCAGTCACCCGTGAATCATTGAAACACCATCATTCATGTCAGTTTCTGCTCTCTGAATCGATTCTCTCACTAAAGGCCAGTGACCCCGTTTACTGGAAATGCGTCACCGCAGTGAAACTGATGCTAAAGAGACTGAAGACACACATGCACTTATTTATTAACATGCATGCTGAGGATATTTGCATATTCAATGCTAATGATGATTCACAACGTACGTGTGAGAAGTCTGTAAAAAGCGTCTGTTTTCTTGGCTAATTTGATCAGTCGTCATCATTTTTTGAGGAAGGATGTTTGAGAGCGGTGAACGGCACACATCATTAATAAAAGAACAAAGTGTGTCCCACCGCAGGGACGCGTCATCATTAGACCAGGCACAAATATACATCTGAATTAATGTTATTTTTCACTTTCAGTTATGAGTAAAATCACTTTCAAATGGGTCATATTTGCATTTCTAAGAGTCAGATTGTTTGTGCAAAGGGAATAATCTTTATTTTGACCTTTTCATTGCTCAGTGGGTCAGAGGTTAAAGGTCAGCAGGACACAACTTCCTCCTGCACCTGTCCAGTTTATTAAATGTTTTATCATTCTTCAAACATATGGGGAATGTTACTTTTGAATGTTCTCTGAATGTCCTGAAAGTAGAACATTTAGAAAGTAGTAACATTTAAAAAACATCCTAATAAAACATTTCAGAAAACATTCCATGAACGATGTATAAATAATGTTTTTGTGTTTTGAGAACATTATTAAAGACCAGAGAACACTGAATGAATGTTCTATTATTGTTACTGAAAGAATGTTTGTTCATAACATTAAGAGAACCTTGCCAGAACGTTCTGAGAATGTTCCCTGTTAGCTTCTTTTTTTTTTTTTTTTTTTTTNAGCTGATTTAATACTGAATATTTAAAAGTTTACAGTCTGAACTGAACGGCTAAACAGTTTTGCACCCATGCATGCAGCTGGTGGACGTGTTTCCGTCAGGATCAGATCAACAGAGACTGACGCATCAGCAGTTGCACAGGTTTTCAGGCCGAGACCATAAACTCTCAGTGAATTGATTTTGTGTCACACGCGTGTTCATTCTCTGAAAACCACAGCACACAGAGAGTTTGAGCCCTTTGTCACGGCCCTGTTAAAAACACAATGCTTACCTGAGCTCTAACACATGTTAGACAGCAGACCTGTGGAGATACAGCAGCACACCTGAGACAGCAGGTCAAGACGAATGTGTTTTATACACAGGGTTGCCAAGTCCATGGAATTGGGATATGTTTAAATTGTTGGCATGGGTTGATTTTAAAGGTTAAAGGTTGCAACCCCCCAACTAAAGTACAAATTTGGCGTTCAGAGAAATTCACATTGGGAAAGTTTTGGGCTATTTTTGTTATACAGACCTGGCAACCCTGTTTATACACAACATTGTTACTCATCATTAAATGAGCAGATGGATAATGTATACATATCCAGTCAACATGAGCTCAAAGTTCACTTACCATGAATGATTCATCAGAGCACATATTTAAAAAAAAATAAAAAATTTGTCTTAAAAAAGCACAAAGTTGAGAGTCCAAGCAAACACAGAACGTTCTGCAAACCTAGAACATTCTATTTCCATTAGAAAACTGAATACAAAAATGTTGTGCACTGTTATTTTAGTATTATTTATATACTATCATGTGTTTATTATCAGTGTTTATTTTAAATATTTTGAATTGGATTTTATTTTTATATTTTCTGCTTTCATTTTAAATGTAGTTAAATTTTTAGTCTTTTTTTTGTGCTTTGGATTTTTTAATATGTCTATAAAGTTTAAAGTTTTTTAAAGCTAGCTGAAAAAAATCATTTGAACCTTTTAATATTTTAAGGTTAAAAAGTTAATGTTTGTTTTATTTTTAAACAATGTTTTTTATGGTTTTATTTTTAGTCAATGATAATAACCCTGGTTGTGGGAACGATCCGGAAATCAGACGTTCTGTGACCGCAGCTTGCGGGAAAGTTTCTTGTCTTTCTGGGCAGTACTCTGGAATAAGGTCTGTTTCGCACGACATGCTGTTGGACATGTGTGAGAAATCACAGGCAGCAGGCTGGATGGCTTTTTTTAAATATAAGTTTGTATTTTTATGATGCAATGGTGCCAAGATTCTTGGGCTGATTTTTATTTGCACTCTAGCAGAGGAATGGAACGGCCCGTTAGCTTTTTGTGAGTGTGCATGTAATCTCTGTGCGCTTTAATTGGCCTCTCTTCTATGTGTCGTGAGTTCAGGAAAAACACACATGAAACCGGAGAAAGAGTGTTTGTGAGAGAAAAACTCACGGGGTGTTTCCAAGCGTGAAAAGTTGAGCTGATATTTAAGGCCGGCCTATTAGCAATTAAAGATAACGAAACGCAGGGTTATTACGGCGTGTGACCGGCCCTGTCCCGCGTGTTTCAGAACAGCTTCTCTCCGTGTGTATGCGTGAGAGAGGTGATGTCACCCACCTATTAAGAGTTTGATTGGACGCGCTAGAGGTATTAGTTAAGAGCGTGCCATTTAATGAGGACCAATTTGGGCTAGATATGATGAAACATGCAGAATTTTCTATAATAAAGAACCATCTTTGAGAGGGCATCGGGATGGACAAGACATGGTAGTTTTGTGGCAGTCTGCCATGCGCTTTCTGTTTCAGACGGGTTGAGGAGCAACCGCAACCGTTATTATTTACCCCAGATCTTTCTGCCTTTAACTCCTGCCATATGGTCAGTAGCTCTGCTCCAAAAAAAGCAGCATGTATGTGTATCTACTAGCAGTAGAAAGTTCATACTTGCTCTGCAGCAGCATCAATAACCAACAGCAGCAATAACTGACAGCAGCAGAAATAATCAACAACAGAAGCAGTAGCATCAATAATCGATAGCAGCAGCAATAATCAACAACAGAAGCAGCAGCATCAATAATCGACAGCAGCAGTAACAGCAGCAGCAATAAACAACAACAGCTGCAACAACAGCAATAATCAACAGCAGCAGCAGAAGCAACAGCAGCAATAATCGACAGCAGCAGCAATAATCAACAACAGCAGAAATAATCACCAACAGCAGCAGCAGCAACAGCAGCAATAATCGACAGCAGCAGCAATAATCAACAACAGCAGCAGCAACAGCAGCAATAATCGACAGCAGCAGCAATAATCAACAGCAGCAGCAATAATCAACAACAGCAGCAGCAACAGCAGCAATAATCGACAGCAGCAGCAATAATCAACAACAGCAGCAATAGTCAACAACAACAGCAGCAGCATCAATAATCGACAGCAGCATCAACAACAGCAATAACTGACAGCAGCAGCAATAATCGACAGCAGCAGCAATAATCATCAACAGCAGCAATAATCAACAACAACAGCAGCAGCAGCATCAATAATCGACAGCAGCATCAACAACAGCAATAACTGACAGCAGCAGCAATAATCGACAACAGAAGCAGCAATAATCGACAGCAGCAATAATCAACAACAACAGCAGCAGCATCAATAATTGACAGCAGCACCAACAACAGCAATAACTGACAGCATCAGCAATAATCAACAACAGCAGCAGCAATAATCGACAGCAGCATCAGCAGCATCAACAGCAGCAATAATCAACAACAACAGCAGCAGCAGCAGCAGCAATAATCGACAACAGCAGCAATAATCAGCAACAGCAGCAATATCAACAACAGAAGCAGCAGCAGCATCAATTATTGACAGCATCAATAATCGACAGCAGCAGCAATAATCGACAGCAGCAGCAGCAGCAATAATCAGCAACAGCAATATCAACAACAGAAGCAGCAGCAGCAATAATCGGCAGCAGCAGCAATAATCAACAAGAGCAGCAGCAGCAATAATCAACAGAAGCAGCAGCAACTATCGACAGCAGCAGCAATTATCAACAGCAGCAGCAGCAATAATCGACAGAAGCATCAACAACAACAGCAANAGCAGCAATAATCGACAGCAGCATCAGCAGCATCAACAGCAGCAATAATCAACAACAACAGCAGCAGCAGCAGCAGCAATAATCGACAACAGCAGCAATAATCAGCAACAGCAGCAATATCAACAACAGAAGCAGCAGCAGCATCAATTATTGACAGCATCAATAATCGACAGCAGCAATAATCGACAGCAGCAGCAGCAGCAATAATCAGCAACAGCAGCAACAGCAATATCAACAACAGAAGCAGCAGCAGCATCAATTATTGACAGCATCAATAATCGACAGCAGCAGCAATAATCGACAGCAGCAGCAGCAATAATCAGCAACAGCAGCAACAGCAATATCAACAACAGAAGCAGCAGCAGCAATAATCGGCAGCAGCAGCAGCAGCAATAATCAACAAGAGCAGCAGCAGCAATAATCAACAGAAGCAGCAGCAACTATCGACAGCAGCAGCAATTATCAACAGCAGCAGCAGCAATAATCGACAGCAGCAATAATCAACAAGAGCAGCAGCAGCAACAACAACAACAACAGCAATAATCGACAGCAGCAGCAATAATCAACAGCAGCAGCAATAATCGACAGCAGCAGCAATAATCAACAACAACAGCAATAATCAACAGAAACAGTCCAAATACATTAACATTGCCATACTTAATATCATGTTAAATCTACTCAGAAAGTTGTCATGATTGAAATGTCTATTACAGAGAAGACAATCCCAGAAGGCAAAGTAGAATTGAAAAGCACTGAAAATAGTTTAGTCTTAAAAAAATTGACTATTTTACGCAATATTTGTATATTTTTGTTTATCAGAGAGTCACATCGTTAGCTGAGCAACACGCTCATGTTGAACTGTATTGAAATCATCAATGAGTCATCATCCTGTGTGCGTCACATTAAGTGTGCTATTCGTGTAGTGCACATAGGTGTTGCCTACATAGAGTAACCTATGAGGTTCCACTGGAGTTGGGATGCTGCCTCAGAAGGGATCTGGTATCTCCGGACACTGACTGCGGTGTGTGAAGCTCTTTGATTCGGTGACAGTCATGTTTAAAACGAGGCCCTGAAGGGTTTTTTCATCAGAGCCCTGTGATGATTGTTGCCGCATAATTCTATTGAACTGAAATGTAGAGTTTTTCCATGAACTTTTTTTCCACGAGGACACAGATCTCCTCACAGCACAATAAAGATCAATGCTTCACGGTAATTTTACGGGATAATTAGAAACATCTTCGAGCTTAGCTCGTGAAACAGAGCAAAAGTCCTGGAGTTCACTTGTAACGGAGCCAGTTAAACGCTACGGCCTCAGGACAGCCGAGAGAGAAGAGCTGAGATGTATCAGATGAGCGTTTGAAGGTCATTAGACCTCAGGTTTATCTGTAAAAAGGAAGCGTTAACTTCGTCACGGTAAATATGAGCAGATTTTCTCAGGAAACATGTATAATGGTGTCAGGAAGGTCGCTGTTCAGCTTGCAGTGCTTTTGTGAATCTAAATGTTTAGTGTATGAAAATCATTACGTCTTGGATCGCTCCGGGCCTTTGGGAAGTATATGAGCAGAAGCATCATTCACAACCATCATCATTAAACCCTTACTGATATTATTATACTTTGAATGGATAGATCAGCCAAAAATGAAAATTCATTATTTACTCACGCTCATGTCACTCCAGAGCCGTATGACTTTCTTTCTTCTGAGATGTTCAGCTGCTCTTTTCCAAACAATGAATGTGAAAACAGACACAGACAGAAACACAGCAGTTCATATGAGTATTGCGCTATATTCCATGTCTTCTGAAGTCAAAATATAATCCACAACCCTGACTGAAATATTATAATTCCCTAAAATGATTTGTAGCTCTGAAATCTCATTCACTCTTCTGAGTGTTTGAACCTTTATTTATATAGTGCTTTATACTATACATTTGTTACAGTATTTATTATTCGTTGTTAGAGTTGGTTAATGAAAACCCAGCTCTTCATTGTTAGTTCATGTCAGCTCATGTCCATTAAATATAATTGTATTTGTAAATTAATCAATGCTGTGAAGTATTTTTTCAATGTTAGTTCATGTTAACTAATGTTAGTCTTATTGAAAAGCGTGACCGTTTTAGTTAACTATAATAACACATTCTTCCCTCCAGCTCCAACAAAACAATAAACCATCTGCGTATCTTCACATCGCACAAGTGATGATGTCAGGAAACATTTACAGAGTCTGCTGACTGAGCATGTGCAGAAATCAGCATATCTGAGTGCAGGTCTCATTATTTCTATACAATGCCAACAATAATATTTCACTGCCATTCAAAGGATCTCAACATTAGTGAGTGCATTAACATAAAGAATCCATATGTTTACATCAGTGTTTTTATTAATAGTGATCTGTCTGAGTTATTGGGCGACTAATATAGTAATGGAGCAGCAGCTTCATAATTCATGATGAACTGTTGTCAACAGACTGCAATATATATAAGACACAATAATGAATATACATTTAGCTCATCACTGACTCTGAGCGCCTTCAGCTTCTTCTTCTTTACGAGTGAAATGTGTAATTGAATCTATTCTTAAATGCATAGATCAAAACTTCACACCGCAGACACTCAGGAGATAATACAGATGGCCAGCTTTGCTTTTATTAGAAAATAGAGAGTACCTTCGGAGAGTAAATGAAGGAAAACAGAGATAAAACTCAGCCCGTTTGTGTCCGATCACGACGACATGGATTTTATAATTCCAGTGTGTCACGATTTTATGTCTTGAGGGCACAGGAGACAAATCTGTGAAATAAAAACTTTCGTGAAACTAACAAATGACCCTGATCAATATTAAAGCTCTTTATGTTTTAGATTCCCATGTTCGGCACAGAATCGTTCTAAACGCACATTATTTCATACAAACATTGGAGACGTTTTTGCCTGTGGGTGATATTGTGAATTCTGATGAAGAGATGTTTGTTATTTCTCTCTTTATGTGCATTATGAGCTCAAAATCAAGATGAATGCAACATTAATACACTGGTTTTGGCAGCGTTTATGCAGGGGAGTCTTCTTATTATCCACTAGTTTTGTTTATTATTTGCACATATTAATTCAGAACTCGATTTAATGGCAAGAATATCTAACATTCAATTAGGAGACCGGAAATATTTCTATAAGACTTCTGCAATTCATCCTACTTTATTCATATTTGTTTATTCATTTATCTGCTTACTTATTTATTTACCTGTTTATTATTTCATGAATTAAAAACCCACCAGAGAGTCCCGGCTATGAAAGTTTCACGCATGGTACAGTAGTCTCAATAATATTTACATCGCTGGCCGTGATTTCTGTGGGCCGGTCTATGTAGGTTACCATCGCTAAGTCAATATGCAAATTGCCTTATCTGCTGGGACTCACAAACAGACAGCATTCTGATTGATTTAATAAACTGCTTTTATCTTTCAAAGTGCTAATTAGCCGAGATGGGCCGTGCTTTCAATGTCGCCTTTCTGCGGTGCTTAACAAGAGCATTATACAGAGTTTCTGTTTTCTCAGCGCTCTCTCCGTCTTCCTACAGCTTTCTGATGAAGTTAAAAACCTATTTTAATAAGTTTAAAACCATATAAACCCTCCAAAAGCTCTCTGTGTGATGCTCATGTGCTTATTCTGAGCTTGACTGCAGTGCTGCGGATTTTGGGTTGGTTTGTGTTGCGTTCAGTTCAGATTTTCTTAAGATTATTGTTGAAGTACTCAAGACCGGTCTTGGTTTTGAGACCATTTTTGAAGGTCTCAGTCTCAGACTAAGAGGACTCTGTATTTTATCTCAAGGCCGGTCTCAACTGCCAGAGCATTGTTTGATTTATTTGTTAACATCATTACTGTGATTGGATGTAAAACTTGCTGCTTCAAATGCAATCAGCAACTTATTTCTAATGGTTTATTGTGTTACTGTTGTGCTGAGTCAGAAATCAACAAGGAATTATGCTACTTTTACAAATATAAGCGTGATTGCAAACATGATATAAGTCTTGGTCTCAACACACACTGTCTTGTTCTGGTTTTGGTCTCAACCCCTAAAAGTCTTGGTCTTGGTCTCAACACACACTGTCTTGTTCTGGTTTTGGTCTCAACTTCTCAAAGTCTTGATCTTGGTCTCAACACACACTGTTTTTGTTCTAGTCTTGGTCTCCTTCAAAGTCTTGATCTTGGTCTCAACACACACTGTCTTGTTCTGGTCTTGGTCTCAACTTCTCAAAGTCTTGATCTTGGTCTCAACACACACTGTTTTTGTTCTGGTCTCGGTCTCAAAAACACACTGTCTTGTTCTGGTCTTGGTCTCAACCAGTGTTAATTTCGTTGACTAAATATTTTCGTCATTATTTTCGTCACGAATATATTTTTTCTGACGAAAACGAAACGAAAACTAAAAAAGNCAACACACACTGTTTTTGTTCTAGTCTTGGTCTCCTTCAAAGTCTTGGTCTTGGTCTCAACACACACTGTCTTGTTCTGGTCTTGGTCTCAACACACACTGTGTTGTTCTGGTTTTGGTCTCAACTTCTCAAAGTCTTGATCTTGGTCTCAACACACACTGTTTTTGTTCTAGTCTTGGTCTCCTTCAAAGTCTTGGTCTTGGTCTCGGTCTCAACACACACTGTCTTGTTCTGGTCTTGGTCTCAACACACACTGTCTTGTTCTGGTTTTGGTCTCAACTTCTCAAAGTCTTNCCTTCTAAATAAGAGCCAATCGCCGACTGGTAAAGTCATCGCGTCACTGCAACGGCCGTTAGATGTTGCTGCATAAAAGCTTTTGAATTGAAATAAAGACACAGTTGTGTTGAAATAAAGTTGAATTTGTGCTTTATATATTGTGGTTAAGTTTGTTTCCTATACCAGCGGTAAAAAATTGTCTAGTAAATCTGTTATTGATTTTAGTCTTATTTTAGTCGACTAAAATACCAAGCAATTTTAGTCGACTAAAATAAGACTAAAATTAAAACAAATCAGATGACTAAAACTTGACTAAAACTAAAAAGAATTATAGTCAAAAGACTAAGACTAAAACTAAATTAAAATTTCTTGTCAAAATTAACACTGGTCTCAACACACACTGTCTTGTACTGGTTTTGGTCTCAACCCTTCAAAGTCTTGGTTTTTGTCTCGACACACACTGTCTTAGGTGGTTTTGACTAGTTAAGATATAGAAATATCATAGAATATAATATTAATTTCATCATAATATAATAACATACTATCAACACTTGATATTATTTAGACATTTACTGGATATTAATTTCTATCATGAACTTACACTACAGGTGAAAAGTGTAAAATTGTTAACTAATACTTCCCCAGTTGATTAATCACAGTACACTAAGACAAATGTTTTGTATTGCAAGTTTTCTGAAATGTTAAGTTTAAATATGCAAATGAGCCATCATCTAATTAAATATGCACTTATTTGCATACATTTCCAGAACAGACATCTGAACATTAAATAAAGTCAGGTTCATAGTTTGACTTTTTTGACATATTAAAGGTTTTTACATGATTTCTTTTCGAACAAATAAATCAAAAGTTTCTTTCAGAAAACAAACAGGAATTTTTAGGAATGAAATATTGTAAAAATCAGGTGAATGATATCTGGACAACCCTTCAGAATATGGATATGAATAAAACTTTAAAGTTTGGTGTGTGTAAAGCTGCTGAAGTGGAGATTTCAGACTCAAACTCACCGCCTTTAAAGAGATGGATTGAGATTGAAATCTACAGACGCAAATAGATAAAATTCAACAAAACGTCACTTAAATGTGTGTTTTTGTTCTTGCCTGTAGAGCCTTAAAAATAAATGTGGTGGCATGTTAATAACAATGGCTTTAAAATGTCAATGTTTCATTGTTACTACTCGTTTTATCTTTAGATATCACAAAAACAGAAGTAGAAGAAGTGTATACAGTGAACAGTAGTATCCGTATAGTTCTGGCCTTGATGTGGGAGGTATTTTCCAACCCTCCTCTCCTGAAACTCTTGAGCAGACAGCAGGAGATCTAGGAGAAACAATCAGGATATTAAAGCGATCTCATCTGTGATTTTTGTTGTCATACGTGAGGGAATCCCTACACCTTTCCACAGCTCTCTCTCCTTTCCCTCGGAGTGATCTGAGCTCGTGTCTGTTTGTAGCAATCGGTGGGATGATTTTTGATGTCTTCCAGTTGGACACTTCTAGGGAATATTTTCCTCTCCTCTATCCCAGGGCAATCGGAATAATTTTGAAGCGCATATTTTAATTCTCGATCCATCTTTGATGTCTTATTTGTGTGAATATTTCTCTTTCTGTCAGGTCCTGGTAGCACGTCACGCGCGGTTGGGAGGGTTTCTTTTTCCAAGCATCAAAGTAAAATCCCACATGCATAAATTCAAGCAAACATAAAACACAAAAGTAACAGAAAGACGAATAAACCAAGAGAGAGTCACACTCCAAAGTCAACTTAAAACAGCGTCTCTGTTGTGAGTCTCTCCAATGATCTCGGAGTCTAATTAGCGCAAAACTTTCCGTCTCTCTAACGAAGGCGAGAGCCAACGTTCAGATTGAGATTATTCACCTTCTGTCAATCGAAAAAAATAAAACTCGAGAGCTGCCATATCATTACAGGAAACATAACCTGTGCAATTAAAAGAGTGAAAAATGACCAAGCGAGTGGTAAGCAGAAAGCGGCGAGTGTAACACCACTAATTATTGACTGTCCGCTCACAGACTGCAAAAGGGTTCATTAGGACGCCTGAGCCTCTAATTTGTTTTGCTGTGACATTCATCATATACTGTCGGTAACCTTTAATTCATCTATTGTTAGCACTTTTGTGTGCTGAAATAAGGGCTTGTACCAGTGTTTGTGTGTGAGTTTGGGCTGAGGGAGTATCGGTGTAAATTGGCATCAAGTTTCTTTTGCGAGAACTAACATTTGGACTGATGAGCCTCTCTCTTAATTTCTCAACAGAGATAAAAACATGCAAAGACAAAGAAAAACATGAAGCGTACAGTCGCCGCAGTCCAAATGTAACAGATGAGATGGAGCTGGACCGGATCTTCTGAGCAGTTATTGATCATGTAGTGATGGATCTGGAGGAAAACATCCAGCTGACAAAAATGTGTTCTAAGAATCTTTATGAAAACGTTTCTTCTGAATGTTCAAACTGTCCAGTCTATAAACGATTTTCTTGGTTATGTGAACGTTAAGGAAACATTCCATTGTACACTCTAAAATATGCTGGGTTGTTTCAACCCAAATTTGGATAAAACATGGACAAACCAACTCTAAAAAACACTGGGTTAAAAACAACCCAATTTGGGTTGTTTTCAACCCAAGGGCTGAGTAAATATAGGACAGAACACATGTTGGGTTGATTTAACCCAGCAATGAGTTGATTCATTTTTACTATAATGCTAGCTTATTTTTTTCTTTTACTTCATACATGAATGTTTACGGATTAACTTAAAGTTAATACCAGTCTCTGTTTGTCCTGTTTCCACCGTAACGGCGCTGGATCTCGTGCCGGAGATGACTCGACTGACTCCATAACCTGTCCATAAATAATCAGTGTACAATTCTGAGAACATATTTAACATCCTAAGTATTTAAATTCTGTATCTTTTTGAATAAAATCATAACATTTTATGTAAGGCATCGGGCGCTTCCATCCCACGAAAAGACTGACGCGACACTCGTTTAGGCCACTCACATCGCGCCCCTTTATTTATTTTTCTAAAAACCTTTATTTTATTGAAGACATGCACCAATTTGATGGAGCTGCACTGCTCTCTCCTGAAGAGGGCGCAAAAAGCCCTCGATAAATAACTCAACCCCTGGGTTATTACGTCTGACCCAGGAGCTGGGTGACACAAAAACGACCCAAACACTGAGTTGTTACGTCTGACCCAGGAGCTGGGTGACACAAAAACGACCCAAACACAGGGTTGTTAAGTCTGACCCAGGATCTGGGTGACACAAAAACGACCCAAACACAGGGTTGTTACGTCTGACCCAGGAGCTGGGTAACACAAAAACGACCCAAACACAGGGTTGCTACGTCTGACCCAGGAGCTGGGTAACACAAAAATGAACCAAACACTGAGTTGTTACGTCTGACCCAGGAGCTGGGTAACACAAAAACGACCCACACACTGGGTTATTACGTCTGACACAGGAGCTGGAAAACACAAAAACGACCCAAACACAGGGTTGTTACGTCTGACCCAGGAGCTGGGTAACACAAAAACGACCCACACACTGGGTTATTACGTCTGACCCAGGAGCTGGGTAACACAAAAACGACCCACACACTGGGTTATTACGTCTGACACAGGAGCTGGAAAACACAAAAACGACCCACACACTGGGTTATTACGTCTGACACAGGAGCTGGAAAACAAAAACGACCCAAACACTGGGTTATTACGTCTGACACAGGAGCTGGAAAACAAAAACGACCCACACACTGGGTTATTACGTCTGACACAGGAGCTGGGTAACACAAATCCAAGTGTGATCAAAAAATAAACATTTCATAAAAGTACAGCGGTTCATATGACTTGTGCTCTCTATTTACTTGACAAAAAATAATCACAAATAATCAAAGCTTTCAAATTCCATTGACACTTCAATTAAAACCTCATGCCAGGACTGACATTATATTATATTGTTTGGTATGTGTCACATGACTGATTGCAACACAATTGAAAAAAAAAAAAGTGGCAGCTCAAAAAATGGTGAGCTCTGCATTTGTCTGGGTGGTTTTGCACTCACATTCATCTGCATTCATTACAAAGTCTGGCTTATTTAATTGTGAAAATGAATAAATAAATATGTTAAGCAGAAAAATAAATAAGCTAATATATTAGAGAGCCAACAAACAAACAAACAAACAAATAAATAAACGAGTGAACTAAAGAAAATGGTGAAAGTTTTGGCATCAAACTTTGCATCGATAATGACGCCGTTAATCCCGCAGTCTATGAACGCGGCGTTTTAAACGTTGCGAGTGCGCGGATGGGTGGAAATCGAATGCAAATGCGTGCTGGCCCCTGTGGTCCTTGAACTGTTCCTCTCTGATAACCCAATTATTGTCTCAAGAGCTGTGTCAATAGCTCTAGCCATCTCCTCTTCAGCAAATCAGTCCTGTAACCTCCAGCACTTTCCATTTGATTCTGCCATTTTTTGACAGTTCAAAGCAATCAGCCGCGGCCTCACAAGGACGGGGATTGATTTTGTGTTCCCGCTTATCATGCTAATTCGCAGAAAATCAGCCTTTTCATCCCGCCGTCTGATTGCAGCTCTTGGAGGAGGCTTGAACTGCGCAGACTCTGTGAGGACCGACTCTCTCACGCACCGAGCGTAAGTGTTCTCCAGCGCTGGTGGGTTTGACCAGATCTTCTCCTGTCTGTTTTCTCTGAAGCTTCATCTGATGTGATGATATCAACAAGTGTCTGCACAAACACACACACTCACGCACACACACGCACACACACACAGCATGAACTGATAAAATATATAATTTAAATTCAATGTTTCAATTACAGCATGTGCCAAACGTAAATTAAATAATGTGTGTGAAACACCAGAAAGGCACTTTGTCATGGAGCAAACTGAACATTTGAAGATAATCCACCTAAAAATGTGCCTCGATAGGGATAATTTAGAGAGATTTTTTTCTGCTTTTTAACCCTTTCTCAGATCACCTTCGTTGTAAGTGTGTTACAGGAACACGTTTTGCTTTAAATCATGGAAGCGAGTTGAACGCAGGCCGTGTGAACGTGCCGCCCGCTCCGGCTCTCACCGCACTCGACGTCATCGCGCCGTTTTAATTGCCTGTGACCCCGTGAGCCTCCGCGCTCCACAAAGTGCCTCAAAATGAGAGATGACAGACTCTTAAAACAGGTTTTGTGATCACAATTAGACAACAAAGCCCAAAGTTTCTCCCTTATTCTTCAGAGGCGCCACGGACGCGCCATTTTGGGCCCGGATCCCTTAATTATTTCTTTGAAGGAGGTTTGTTTGTTATACAAAATGGGGGTCCGCAATGACGCTCTCCAAAGAGACGCACATCAAACTTGGAGGGCGCTTTCACTGCCGCACTTCACGGCGCTCTCGCACAGAGCAAATGACTTTCATTAAAGTACCTCTACCTTTCATGTCACAGAGAAAAAACACACTGATGTCCTTTCATGTCTCCATTTTTCATATCACGTCCCTGCGAATCTAATCAAATAAATAACGGCCTCACAAATTTGCAATTTCTACAAACATGTGATGAATTAAATAATTAAAAATGCAGATTTGAGGCTGTCTAATGAATCTCAGGAGAGGGTTTAAAGGTTTCCCGCTTCATTACGCTTTAAAATCTTCCGTGATAGAGCGGCCTTTGTGCGAACGTGTTTACCGACTTCCTCCGAACCTCTTTCCCTTTGATTTTTTTCCCTTCATAATCAAATCATTAATCTGTCCTTCTCCGCCTCACAATTCAAACAGTGTTAATTGTTCCAACACATTGGCTAAATTACAGATAACAAGTCGAGGCCGTCCAAACGCAGTCTTGCTGTTTTTGGATTGGAAATAAACTTCATGAAGGGTGTCTCCTCAGAGCTTTGGCAACTGAGCGCCGAATTACAAGCCGAACGTTTTCCAGAAATGTTAAGGACACAGCAGAAGTGGACGGTGATGAGGCTTTACCATTCACAGGCCCGTTTCTGCAATCTGCAGCTTATTTGAGCCGCTTTATGCAGCGCTGATGAAAATACCTGCGCCGCGTCGATCAGGCGAAGTGTTCGCCCATATGTTCCACCACACTCCAAGGTGCACGGCACTTCCAGCAAAGAGCAAACGTCTCTTCCATTAGGGGCGAAGAGATTTGTCATTATTTGGCCGCGAGCTCTCGCACGCCTGAAGTGCTCGGCTGAAGTGATTAGGTGTAGTACTGCTCGCACACATTCATTTCCGTACGCCGTTCCGACTGGAATTACTCTCAAACAGTCATTTCAGACCTGCGACCGCGTGCTCGTCTCCCCCTCCGGCGGCTCCTGTTTCAGCATGTAGAAGAAGCGCGAGAACCGCAGGAGAAACAGACACCTGCCAGAACTTCTGATTAGTGCCGAAACAAGACCACCGGATTATTCTNGGGCTTGCGGGGGGGGGGGGCCGAACAGGGCTGAGAATGGCTCCGGTCGCTGGTGTGGTTTCTGTCCGAGGGCAGGTGGAGGTGACGGGTGTCACAGTGATCCGATCTGCGTCAGGTTCAGCGCCGGGCCTGTCAGGACTCGCTCGCATCGCTATTCATAGCGTCCAGGCCGTGAATATCCTCACACGTCTCATTTGTGTTAAGTGGAGATTATAATAAGGAGGGTGAAATGACTGCATGAGAGACACACACACTCATGTTCAGGTGACGGAGCGGCACACGAGACGCTCACAATGATGACGGCGTGCATCTGAAGTTTAACTGAGACTCGCTTGCAATATCAAAGTTTATCGATATAAGAGTGTTTGGGGGTTAAAACTTGGATATATGTAACAATACAACCATATTTTGTACGGTTAAACATCATGTGATGCGTTTAGCAAGTCTGGAAGTGCAAAAACGCAACTTTTATTAATGGTATTACCAGTATTACAATCTAAATTAACTGGCTTTGTTCAAGTCAAAAAATATTATTTAGCATCACTGAATCAACCTAAATACATTAATTTATACCAACAAAAATAATGTTTATGGGTTAAATGGGTTAAATTACCCAAGCTGGGTTAAATGTTTGACAACTCAACTATTGTTTCAAAGTGACTGTATTTCTTGCTTAAAATGAACCCAAAATAGGTTGGAAATTAACATTTATTAATATGTTGAATAAATAAACATTTATCAATAAGTTTAAAGAATAATAATTAAACAATAAACATTTATTAAGCTGACCTTTTGATTATTATTGTTTCCTCTAGTAATTATGTGTCTGATTTTTCATTACCAACATATTTTGGGTTCATTTTAAGCCAGACATACAGTAATTTTTAATCAATAGTTGGGTTAAATAAAACTGCCCAGCATGTTGGGTCAAACATTTAACCCAACCACTGGGTTAAAACAACCCAGTCACTGGGTTCGTCCATTTTCAACCCAACTTGGGTTGTTTTTAACCCAGCATTGTTTAGAGTGTAGCATCTAAATAAACTAGTTTTATTCAATAAAAAAAAAATATATATATTTAGCATCACTGAATCAACTTAAATACATTATTTTTTACCAACAAGAATAATGTTTACGGGTTAAAACACACTTTAAAAAATGCTGGGTTAAAAATAACCTAAATTGGGTTAAAAATGGACCCAGCGATTAGTTCCCAGTTTT
Organism: Anabarilius grahami; assembly: GCA_003731715.1. Taxonomy (NCBI): domain Eukaryota; kingdom Metazoa; phylum Chordata; class Actinopteri; order Cypriniformes; family Xenocyprididae; genus Anabarilius; species Anabarilius grahami. The sequence continues at coordinate 9,635,856 of RJVU01051519.1, read as the reverse complement.
AACCCAGCAGTTGGGTTGTTTTGACCCAGCGGTTGGGTTAAATGTTTGACAACTTTAAATGACTATGTTGCTCCCTTAATAAAATGAACCTAAAATAGGTTGGAAATTAACATGTATTAATATGTTTAATAAACAATAAATAAATAAATAATAAACATTTTTTAAATTGCTTTTTGATTATTATTGTTTCCTCTAGTAATTATGTGTCAGATTTTTAATTTCCAACCTACACTCTAAAAAATGCTGGGTTAAAAACAACCCAAGTTGGGTTGAAAATGGACAAACCCAGCGATTGGGTTGTTTTAACCCAGCAGTTGGGTTAAATGTTTGCCCAACCTGCTGGGTAGTTTTATTTAACCCAACAATTGTTTACAAATGACTATATGTCTGGCTTAAAATGAACCCAAAATATGTTGGAAATTAAAAATCAGACTCATAATTACTAGAGGCAACAATAATAATCAAAAAGATGAGCATTTATTAATAAGCAATTTAATAAATGTTTATTGTTTAAATATTATTCAAAAAAAGTATTAATAAATGTTTGTTTATTAAACATATTAATAAATGTTAATTTCCAACATATTTTGGGTTCATTTTAAGCAAGAAATACAGTAATTTTTAAACAATATTTGGGTTAAATAAAACTACCCAGCAGGTTGGGCAAACATTTAACCCAACTGCTGGGTCAAAACAACCCAATCGCTGGGTTTGTCCATTTTCAACCCAACTTGGGTTGTTTTTAACCCAGCATTTTTTAGAGTGTATTTTGGGTTCATTTTAAACCAGCCATATAGTCATTTTTAAACAATAGTTGGTCAAACATTTAACCCAAATGCTGGGTTTGGCCATATTTAACCCAACTTGGGTTGTTTTTAACCCAGCATTTCGTAGAGTGCAGGTAATAAACCTCTTAAGTTCTTACAGTGTAGTGTCGGTACAGCAGGGCTACAACAATGTAACAACTGACATGCAAAAGCACAGAGAACGTCTCAGAAACCACCTAACAACACTGTAGTTAACACACAGTAATGTTCCAAAAATCTTAGCAACCACATAGCAACACCCTGGCAACCACCCACCACCCTTACACACGTGGCAGTGAGTTTCGCATGGGTACCGCCGCTCACTTTCTCTTCAGAAAGTGTAAAAATGCAGTTCATTTTCATATTCCTCACGCCAGCTGCCAGAGCTGCAGTAATTTGTCAGGAAAAATTCACCCAAGTCAGTTTGTTTCTTGCCAAGAATACTAATTAAAATGGGACTGGCTTAAACTTTGAATAGTTACAGATAAGAAATTAAATTTCACAGTTTTAAAATGATGATCATTGTGTCTGTGAGTGTTTGGCAGCGGCGGCAGCCAGAGGAAAACTCACTTCGGTGTTGTTATTGTGTCTGCGCTCACCTTAGAGGCAGCAACCTGCTCCGGCGTCTGTTCTGCGTCTGCCTCCATCACTCATACACGCTCCGTTACACACGTCACGCACTAGCATTGTTTAAACCGGACCGGCCGTCACGTCGCTGCTCATAAACACTGGAGACACACAGTCAAACATCAGTGAGAAACCTTTCAAAGGCCTGTTGTTTCGCTCTCAGACTGTGATTGTGGCGTGTAGATGCTCTTATCTTTGGAAACCAAATACTTTAAGAGCACAAAACAGACAAGGATCTCAGGGAATTTTCCAGCTGAAGCACCTTGGATGCAACATATATAATGCATTGTAAAAGCATTTTTAACACATTACTAATTATGCCTTGTAATGCACATTATTGTATGATCTTATGAATAATTGTAACCACATACATTATATTCATTGTTACACCTTTAGAAAGTGTAATGCATTAAAACACATGACAAACAACCAGTTTCAGATGAAGCAAGGAATCTGCAAATATTGTAATGCATTTTAGGTTTGGTTACAATCAATTATGAAAAGATTGAATGCATTATAATTGACTTTATTAATAATTGTATAGGTCATTACACATAAAGGGTTTAAGTGCTACTAAAATCCCAGGATGTGAAGTTGAGCATTTGTTTACAGAAGAAGCACTTCAGCGAGATCAAACAAAAACGACATAAATATATTATAGATGCTACAGATTCCCACCCAAAAACAGTCACTTTATTTTCCCTCCAACTGCAGTTGAACTGAATCTTCTGTGGGATGCACTGCTTTGGATTCACATCTTCCCGTTAGATCCAGGTGACGAGCAGCAGACGACCTCACGCTTTAACACAAACCCTTCATGTTCTGCTTTAGCGACTGAAATGAATATTTGCAATGCCACACTGATGTCTGGAAGCTCATTCAGGAGGAGTATTTTGGCTCTAATTAATGATATTTTGGCTCTTGTCATCAGACGATGACACTGACCTTCGGACGATGTCACAGTGAAAAGGTCGAACCCCTGGTGCTGAACGCTTTACTTTCATTTCGATGCAAGACAACAAACTCTATTTCATGGCATTTGTTGGATTAAATGAACTTGTGTAAATGAATTTGTGTGACTGAAGGTTTCTGTGAACACAACACTAGATATGTTCAGAATGTCTAGTTTGATCATTCTTTCAGCGACCACATTTTCCGGCTGTGATGTTGCTGCCAAACCACTTTGTCATAATTCTGTGTATGACTGTCCTCTTTATATATCATTCATTCATGACTTAAATTTAAAATCACTGGAGAAAGTGATGAAATCTTCAGATGCATTGAACAAACTTTCAAAATACATCTTGAAAATGAGTATTGAAAAGATTGACATCTTTTGTGATGTAATAATTAATGCATCAAAGTGTAAATTAATTCCACAGATTATCGCTCAAAATCAGCACAAACTGCACAAATGTTGGTAGATTCCATCAGTGTTTAATCATCAGAGATTTCTCATTCGATTCGTCTAACAAGCATGACGTCACCGAATGACAAGATTAAGAAAACAAGACGCATAAATAAAAACAATTATGAGTGTAAGATATGATCCCGCCTGTAAACAGGGTGAAAGCGCGGAGCACATTTTTGCCCCGCCCACTCTCAAGTAATTAACTCGCTAATTAACGTAACGAGGCTGTGTTTTCAACAGTGACAGAGAGAGGGGGCGGAGAGATTTGATGACCTCGCTCTTTATTATTTGTGCTTAATGACGACATCCTTCAGATAAAGCAGTGTAAACCTCATTAAAACACCAGTAAATGACAGCGCTCGTTTGCTCAGTATAAATATATATTGTTAATACATTACCTATTATTAGTTCATGTTAGCTAATGCATTAACTAATGTTAACAAATGAGACCTTGCTGCTTTATTTTATCATAAAACCACAGTGAACACGGGATGATTTTTAAATGATTTCTTCTGCTTTGTTTTTTGTCTCTGGGTGCTGCAACAGTGAAAAATAGACAATTTATTCAGAAATATTATTCCTCTAATCAAATTTAACAGTTTTTTGGGGGGATTTATAGTTTTAATTTATAACCTAATCTTTAACCTGTGTCTTCAACATCATTTTCCATCCTTTTAGACTATTTAAGTAACAAAAGAGCAATTCCTTAATGACATCATCCTACAGGAAGTGACATCATTTTGTGGTTGAACTGTCAATCCCTAAAAAAAGGTGTAGGATTTACTTGGAAACAAGTTTCACTCCAAAAGTGTTAGTACATTACACAAATAATTACGAAGAGGTGTTTACAGTGTGTTTGTGTAAATAATGAAGTTCTAGTAAATAAAGCTGAAGTGTCTGAGTTTGATCTACTCTACAAATACCTCCTTAAATTATGACACAAGCAGATTCATTTCACAGTTTGAAAGGCTCCGTGGAACAGGAATGACTTACTGAACAGAAAAGAAGCCGTGCATCAAAAGTGTGATTATGTCAATCATTCTCACGGCGTGCGGCGTAAAGAGTTCACAGAACGTTGAGTTTGAACCCAAAACAGATTGAAATCTCAGATTCAAGCTGACACACATTGCTAAAGATGCCAATGGTAATTAATTAGCATCTCGTTTGAACGAGGAACAACAGGAAGTGGATCCGTCTCCCCTCAGGCCGGCCGTATCGGGGTCAGAGCGCGGCCGGCCGCTCAAGCGCTGCTCCACAGATAGAACAGGGGAATATTGACTCTCAAATTTTCATGCTTCATCTCAGTTTCAGTCGGAGTCGCCCGCGGCCGGAGCAAACGCTCGAAGCTGCACAGACGCCGCGCTCACGAGACACCAAACGCAGACAGACGGAGGTTCTGCGCGGAACTGGATCGGACTGTTGTTCACATCTGATGATAAAAGCCAAAGACAAGTAACGTGTGTGGACTACACTCCCTAAAACCTGCAGCTTCACAGCGAGCAAACATATGTTCTGAGAACGTTCTGAGAAGTTATGAAAACATGATTTCTGAATGTTCTCTGAATGTTCCAAATGTCAATTTTTTGTTTATGTTTTGGTAACATTGTTACATATGTTACATGTGCTTACTGTAGTAATAACAGTAAATTTGGCATAATTACATGCAACCAAACCCTAACCCTAATTATATAGTAATACATGTTGGTAATTAATATTACTCAGTGCTTAAATGTAGATACACTGTTAAAATAAAGTGTAACCAACGTTTTTTCTTGGTTGAGTAAACATTAAGGGAATATTCCATTGTATCATTCTTCAAACATTCTTGGAATGTTACTTTTGAATGTTCTGAAACAAGGAGAAACATGAAGAAGAAAAAAAAAAGTTCCATAAACGATGTAAAGAACAGGTAAATTTACACTAAAAGACATCAAACAGCCATACAAAAGACAATAAATGTTTTCAAACGGTGCATTGAAATGATCCGAACATCCAAACGCAACGTACCTGAGATCGCGATCTTGGACTGTGTGTTTGATTATTGTATGTATACACAATACATGTGATGCACTTGTAAATTAAAATGCGAATCAGATTGCAGCATTTACGAATCTGTAATCAGATTGGATTCATTCGGATTGACAAAAAATAATGTAAACACACCTAATGTGTCTGAAGAGAGTATCTATCATTTGAACTTATCAGCATTCTCTTACTTCATTCTGATTAAACATCAGACACGTGACTGAAGGACACACGCATTTACACCTGTGATTAGTGCTGAATCTCAGCGTTTGTGTTTGCAGTGAAAACCTGGCCTGGATCTGAAGTGTAAACAGACTGAACCCCGTCCAGACCTGGAGCTTATTAAAGGTATTATCTTGATCTCCAGGAGGATTCGCTGCAGGAGAGAGTCGACCTGCTCTTATTGTACCTGACACACTCAAACACACACACACATGTACTCGCCAAACACCTCTAATCCACTGTCAAACCCTATTTACGCCTCACACACACACACACACACACACGCTTTAGAGTCCCTCAGGTCCAACAATTACAGCCACAGGAATCACACGGGCCAGAAACACAGCAAGGCCTTCAGAGGAGATA
>RJVU01051519.1:9582545-9621078 GCA_003731715.1 Anabarilius grahami | reverse complement strand
AGGCGTAATGGTTTTTATACTGTACAAACTGTATTTTCTCTCCCCCTACACTACCCCTACCCCTAAACCTAACCATCACAGGAAACTGTGCACACTTTTACTTTCTCACAAAAACTCATTCTGTGTGATTTATAAGCCTTTTGAAAAATTTCATTTATGGATGAAAAGTCCTGCTGTTCAGTTGCTCTTGTTGAATATCCAGTTTTGCTTAAAATATTATGGAATCATAATCTCTGCATCACATTCACTTGAACTGCAGGTGTAAAAAGTGAGCCTGTAATAATAACAGTGTGTTCGACAGCGGTTGAACTGAAGAGCTGCAGTGGACTCGTGTTGAAGAGTGAAGCGGTCAGTTATCACAGCCAGACAGAAGCTCCAGGAAATCTCACACAAACCAACACTTTACACCGTCTCCAGGCTCAACACAACACACAGCACAAATACAAACACGTCTGTTTAATTTCTCCATTTCTCCGTATGAGAACTCTGTCACTCGAGGATGAGATGAAAGTAATCTCACGTGTGTCTCAGAAGAGATCTCAACTCTGTCTCAAAGTCTGCAATCATAAATCAGAGATCTCAATATGAACTCAGATGCTCCACATTCATCTCACAGCTGTAAACTCTTCTGGAGGATGACTAGAGACTCATTTGGGTCTGTTTTATCCTGAGGATGTTCAGGAGGAAGATCTGAGACAGTCTTGAAAATGAAGACATGTAATTGATGTCTCCTGAGATGCAAAGAAACACACACCTGTGTCTTCAGGAGGACACTGCGGAGGACGTGGGTCAACACACACACACACACACACACTCGTTAGGAGGTCATTGAAAGTGTTTGTCTGTCGTTCTGACGGATATAATGTGACACTTCATGTCTCTGCGGAGCGACAGAGAGACGAACACACGGGACGAGGAACGACGGGATTTACAAACTCCCAGTTCAAAGGCTTTGAGTTAATTAGTTTCTTCATAATCTGACGATACGCTGATACATTGTGTACAAACACACACACACACACACTATAGCCTGATATATTATTTATTATATGTAATAAATTGTAATATTGTAATGCACATAAAATTAAGCCTATTATTAGGACCATTAAGGTTTGTTTTTTCATTGTGACACTGATAAAATTGATGTCCATAATGCAAAAAAAAAGCAAAATAATAAAATTACATTTACTTATTTTAATAAATATACATATTTAAAAAAAAACTAAAATGCATAATATAATTTACCTTTTTCTATTGATATATTGTCATTTATTTGGACATGTTTTGGCGAGAGTCACGCGCTCGCCCCGCATGTGACAAGAAGAAACAACAAGAACATTTATTTGTTTTATTGAAAACTTTGTTAGTTTGTACAGTTGATCCGAGATTCATAAGAAACAGAGCAACACGTTAATCTGAGATGTTCTTATTAGAAACTGAAGGTGTTCGACACACACACACACACACACTGAGCGGAGGGAGCTGTCAGTAATCTCTTTATCACTGAATCATGGGGTGTGTGTGTGTAATATGTTGAGCTCAGTGGGAGCAGACGAGTGTTAAAGCGGTTACCTGCGCTGATCACACATTTATCAACATCATTTTAGCAGCAGAGACCTGCTCCGCTAACAGCTTCCTATCGCGGAAAGGGCATCGTAATGAATTATTGTTTTGCAGCTGGCTGGAAAATTGTACTTTCTTGTGAGCGGCGAGAGCAATAAATCACAGCAGCACATCAGCTACTGGAGGACTGCTGACTGCTGGAGTTTCCGTCTCCACTGACCGCAGATCAGACGCAGAGACACTGAACCAAAGGAGGCCCGTAACCTGCAGACATTACATTTACAAACAACACATTCAGTTTCGCTGGACCGACGCACAGGGTCTGAATCCAAGCTGTCCACCAAAGCGTATCTGACTTCCATTCTGAGAACAGAAATATTCATTTCTCCTTCATTGTTCTGTTTGTTACTGTCGTCGTACACACAGAATGTGTCACTGTGGTATTAGTCCCGCCCCTCCTCCACTGTGATTGGACGGCTGTGTGAATTGTGACAGTGATGAGTGTTGCGTTTTGCATATTTTTCAACTCTGAGTGACCAGAATAAACGGCAAGCACACAAATAGACACTCAGTGCCTCGTCACGCTGCTGCCCTTTTTAAACACAGCAGGTGAGTTTACAACCTGTATTTTTATTTGTTTTACTATATTTTTGCTCTCTTTATAATATAATAATTTAAATATTTGCCCCTTGTATATTGGCGACAAATATACTTTAGACATCCTACATTCAGTCAAATCTCTGATAATACATTTTTATGTTTATGCAAAACAAAAGGTCTCAAAACTACACTGTAAAAAAGAATTAACTTAAACTTAAAGTTGGTGGCCTTAAAATTGAGCTCATTGAAATTAAAAAATTGAGTTAATACAATAAAGGTGATTTATTTAATCAAAAGAAAGTCAAAATATTATGTTATCTGAACCACATTCATTATATAAAAATAAATGTTGTGATGAATCATGAAAATATGTTTTTACAGTGTTCAAGGCTCTGGAGTTCCCTCACAGATCTCTCCACCGTTTCTAATTTGACACGCTGATGTAACACAATCCTTCAGTCCGAATTACGGCCCATAATTTATTGAAGGCCTGCGTTTGGTTTATTCATGCGCCGTGAAGGCCTAACCTGACGGGAGTCTGGACGACAGCCAGACGCTAAACAGGTAATGAGTGTGTTTATCAGACACGGCACAAGGTGGGAAAAGCGTTTCATCAGACAGCGAGATCAAAGCGCTTCACGTTCACGTTCTATTCCCTTATGTTCTGCGGAAACAAAGCGCTTTTCAGCGGATGTGTGGTGAGATGAAAGTAAAACGCAGGGGGGCATTCGTCAGTCGTATCTGATGGAAGAGAACATTACAACATTATTTGCTGCTATCTGTAGGTGAGCAGCGGCTCTATCTCTGCTGTTATACTGAAGTAATCCAGACTTCAGATAACATGACGGCAGACACTCGATGGACGAGCGCGGGCCTATTTTTGAAGCATGGAAACATGAACCCGTGCAGTATGCCTCTGAATTTTTCTTCAATGGCATCATAATCTTCTTGAATTACAGCAGATACAGAAACTCTTTCTGAAGCGGCCGTCTGGTCAGATTACTCACATTAAAGAGTTCTGCTCTCGCCGGACTCGTGTTTTATGTGGAGTAATGTGTACTTATGATCAATTCATCACAATAATAACCTACATTAAGTCAATAACCTGCTTATAATTAAAGTGATGAGCTCCAATCTGATTGGCTGGTTTTACGTATGAGAATGTATAGAGAATATATATATATATATATATGTATATAAGTCTGTCTGGAAACAAACGAGACGTTCATACTGAAAGTTAATGACTTCTGGTTGTTTAATTGTCACAAATCAGTGTCAGCGAGAACAATCCTATGTCGTGTTTATGTCTCAGACTGCTATAAAGACTCTGATTTCATCATTTCTTCATGATGATACAGATGTTTGATGAGTTTAAAACTATCACACCGAACACAAAACTACAGATTATAATTTATCTAACATGTCTAAAGATCTTTTTGTACTCTAAAGGATATGAGACTTGTGCCTTTATTGCTTTACAAAAGTAACGGGACACCAATTTGTACCTTATTTGTGGAAAGTGCTATTTGTGTGCGATTTTATTGCAGAATCAGCGTTCTGAGCTCTTCTCTCACACGCAGCCATTAGTTTCTCTCAGAGTGGCTGTTTGCTCGCAAAACTACAAGAAGGACATGCAGAGAGACAACTGGAAGAGCAGGAGCCGGATAAATGACACAACAGGCTTCATTTCTTAATGTAAAACGCTCAGAAACGCCATTAAAAGCCTCCCACAGTTTACATGCGGCTGCTAAAAGTGTGATGGCAAGATGCTAAGTAGATTTCAGCGAGATGGACAAAGTCGTGTGATTTCTCAGAGCTGCACTATGTAGACGAGAGGACGGGCCGCTCGTGCAGAATTAGTGGGATTGTATATTCGTAATGGGCAGTAATTACAGGAACCCAAACGGGTCGAGTTACACAATCCCCTGATCATTTACCATCACAAACCTCAGAGGAGGAACATGAGATGAAAGAGAGAGAGAGAGAGAGAGAGAGAGAACAGAAAGAAAAAAAGAAAGAAAGAAAGAAAGAAAGAAACCAAACATCTCATCAATCATATTATATGAGACAATGAAAGAAACCCCAGTAAACACAGAAGATTTAGCTGTTTGAGAACAAAGTAATAACATTGTAGGGATTTTATTTATTTATTTATTTTATTTAATTTTTTATAGAACTTCACTACTATAAAATAACATTCCCAGAATGTTGCAGGGAGTTTTTTTAAGACAACTGTACAATAACGTATACAAAGCATTCTCTAGTGGTTACCTTTAGGTTTTATTTTTAGAATTATAAAATAACATATAGAACGTTCTTGGTTATTTTTAGGTTTTATTAGAAAGAAAGAAAGAATGAAAAAAAAGAAAGAACATCCATCTTCCGTGAAGTAGCCCTGCGTGACCTCTGACCCTTATAAAAACAGCAGCATCCATCACGAGTGCTCTGGGTAATGTGGTTAACTACCTACTTCCTCCATCCACCCGTGTGTGTGTGTGTGTGTGTGTGTTTCAGGTGTGTGAATCACTGTCACAGGTCTGTGTGTTATCAGAAGAATGTGAGAAATGGAGAGAGCTGATAACTGCTCAGTCTCTCTCTTCTTTCCGTTATTGAGGAAACATAATCTCTGAGCCCAACATTTGTTTTATAACCGTTTGAATGCACATGAAGTTATCAGCGCAAGATCTCTGAGATGTAACGGCTCTCCCAAACAAACACAAAACACCTAAAACCCCAGAAAACAAAAAGAAACAGACGGATAGACAGAGTCTCTTTCATTTCTGCTACAGACGGTTTCATCACTTCTGCTGATGGACTAAAGGTTATTTCAAAGAAACAAATGTTTGCCTTCATAATGTTTCATCAGAGTATAATAACTCTGCCTGTGGAACTCTTATTTTTCATCTATCCATCATATAGAGACACATTTCAAGTCCAGCCCTGCATTTTCTCTTGCTGAATGTCTTCTTCCCTTTCGAATGGGAACTCGCACTGTCTGACAAGACGCTATGAGGAACGTCATCAGCCTGACCGGTGTCTGAAGCACGTGTTTAAACACGACAATATCATTAGCCCATGGACGTCACTACCGGTGCAACAGTGAGTACACCTCATCAACTTTCTTTATCTTCAGGATTCAAGAGAGAAAAACTTTCTCCCTGATGCGCCTTCTGAGCTTTTCGGTACATCCACTGAGACGGTGGTCTGGAAGTTCAGAGAGGCCTTCAAGAGATATGTACCGCACCAATCCAGATCCACGCATAGAGCCTTGAGGGGCCTGGCCCATCTAGATCTGAGGAATGGAGCATTGCCACTCACACTCCTCCTCTGAGGAGTAATGCAACGCGAGGAGGAACAAACTAATTCTGAGAGAGGTGATTTATAAAAAGCGGTTTGAAATGCGATCTCAAATTATTGTAGGGAAATAACATCTTCTCTCCTTTCTCTGGGGAAACAGAGGCTCTCTCATAAGTGTGAGTGTTGAGCACATCTAGTCTTGATATGGTTCTATTAACGAGTTGAGGATGTTCTTTCAAAAATGGCGTCCCTCCTCGTTTTTCTGTTTCTATACTGGTTAATGCATAAAAGCCAAATAGCACCAGCTATATCAGACTAGGCTGTGTTCAAGGTGAAGCTCCCTCACAGTAATAAGGTTTAAACTGCCTCCCCCAGAGATCGGGGTCCCCTTAGTAGGAAGCTCCCTTATACAAACAAAAGTTGAAGCTACCTCCCCCAGATACTGGGGTCCCCTAAGCAGAAAACGTTCCTTATTTATCAAGATTGTACCTGCCTCACCCAGATATTGGGGGTTTCTCTCTAAGTAGGAAGCTCCCTTGTAGCTCGTTTAGGTCCGAGTGCAGATCAGGACTCTCACCAGACTTTTTCATGTTTTTTAAGTGGTGTCCTCTGCTCCCTTTAGAGCTTCGTCTTATCTCTAGAACCCAACAGAAAGTGGCTTTCACCCCAGATTCAACCTTTTTTGTTGTAAGGCACCTTTGGGAGTGCTGGAGTCTTGAGATTCTGGACATTTCCTGGGTTGAACTTAGTAGTATCCTCCCGGTTTATCAGGTGTTGAAGTAGGGTTCTCTGTTCCTCATATCGAGCTCTTCCGATCTCTACAACCCAATGGGAAGTGGCTTTTTCACCCCAGTTTGCGAACCCTTCTTCTTGTAGGGCACCCTCTGGAGTGCTGGAGTCTTGAGATCTAGTGCTTTTTGGGCTCCCCTTGATACACCGCTCTTCAGGGTTGCGTGTGGAGTAGAACCATTTCGCCACTACTAGGGTTTTCTTTCAGTGAGGGTCCTCCATTCCCTGTGAGAGGGCACGGCATGATTCCTGGAATCCCATTCCTGAGACAGCTATGTCTAGTGGTGTGGCTGCGCTTTTTGCAAGCTCCCCTTAATTAACGGGTCTTCAGGGTTACGTGTGGATTTGAACCATTCTCCACTACTGGGATTCCCTTTAGTAGGGTCCTCCGTGCCCTGGGAGAAGCTTAGGCTGATCTCTAGAACCTGACAAGAAGAGGTATTTTGCCCCTGTTTGAGAACCCTTTTTGTTGTAGGGCACCTTCAGAAGTGCTGGAGTCTTGAGATCTTGGCACGGGACTACAGTATCTTGAATGACTGTAGCTAGCTCTCCGTTGGCTCCCTGTGATCAGCAGATCTTCGGGGTTGAGCGTAGAGTTGCCCTTCCCTACTGTTTAGGATCTTTAAGGAGGGTCTTCTGCTCCCCTGGCATGAGCTTGGTCCGATTCCTGGAATCATATTCTACAGACAGCAATATTGAGTGGTAGTAGCTGACACTTTGAGAACTCCCCATGGTAAACGTCTTTAGGGTTGAGTGTGAGTGGTATTCCTCTCACTTCTACCAAGGATTGTCTTGCTGAGTCCTCTAGAGATACTCATCTCTGAGCCCCAATGAGAAGTGGCTTTTTTGCCTTTTAGCATCGCTTCTCATTGGCAAGCACCTTCGGGAGTGCTGGTCTCTTGTGACTGTGACTGTAGTCAGACTATGGGTAGAGCTTGCTCCTCCTAGTGATAGTGACAGGCTAGGGAATTGACTAAATCCCTGAGCCAATATTCCCTTAAAGGTATTGTCTAGTATATAAGGCTATCGTTACCAGATATTTGAGCTCTGCCCTTGGGACGTTAAGGAAGGGAGGTCTTGCCCTGGACTTGCTTACTCTATGTCTTGCATAGAGTATGAAGCTTGGGTGGTGGCCTTAGGAAATATCCTCCACTCCTCCACAGGTGACCTGAGTTGGGGAATTTTTTGACTCCGGCACATCTAAGTCCATAGAGTCCTTATTTCGATCAGGCAGTCATTCACATCAGCATGGCATAGTGGGTATTTGTTCAGGCACAGTTCCCATTCAAAAGTGAATGTCTCGGTTACAGATTTAACCCTGGGAACAAGACACTGTGTCTCGTTACCATACCTCTGGCTTGCCTGCTTACGTCTCCTTCAGACGAAGTTGATGATGTACTACAGATGCCCTCTTGTACTCACGGTGGCACCAGTAGTGACGTCATGGATTGGTCATTGGCCAACGATATTGTCGTGTTTATAAACACGTGTTTCAGATAACGGTCATGCTGATGACCTTCCCCATAGTGTCTTGTCAGACGCAGTGTCTCGTTCCCCTTCTCAGGGAACCAGGGTTACATTTGCAATCAAGACGTTTTTCACAGAAATTACGGTAGTGTTGAGAACAGTTTCTCACATTGACTTTGAAACAGTGAGTCTGTTCCTGTAATAATGACTGTTTTTGATGTGGTGTTGCACATTAAAGTGCTGAAGTAATAATTAACACTCTGAGGTCTAAAGGTCACGCCGGCGATACCACCGTGGTTTTTTTCTTTCCAGTGTGAAAGAGACTCAAAATACTCCGTCGATGTTGCACATACATTTAAGAGTTATACACCATTTTAATCTGTGGAATATCTTCTTTTATTTGTGCACACTTAGAGTAAAAACAAAATGTTGTGCTTTTTGTAAAATAAAGAAAACAAACATGATGCGTGATCTCTCGTCTCCCTCTGAACGAAGTCCAATCTGATAGTTCTCAGAAAATGAACTGTAACTTAGTGAATACTAATCACAAAAAAATTACACTTATGTCAAAAGAAACGTTGAGATGTCAGGTTTTAAATCGTGTAAGTCAAATCGAAAACAAAAATTTTCTGTTTATGTAATCTGTATGAAAAGAGAGCCATGTCAGAAGTCTGTGATTCAGCTCATTATCCACTAATGCGGCCACGCCCACGGAGCGAACGCTATTCAGACGCAAATTCAGTCAATACATGCATACATCGTTTCAATCGTGTATTTATTGTCTTCAAAAGTGTTTTGAATAGCCATATTTAGCGATCTCTGGCCTCTGTTAGTTCCTTGATTGTCACATGATATGCCTCTTCTTTTACTGAGGCATTTGTGGACAAAAGGGGCAGAGCGCCCTCCAGCTGCAAGTATGAATTGAAAACACAGTACAACACAGTATCCAGCGCTCACAGTGATGACAATAAATACTGAATAAATATTACTCCTCTGTATAGAAAATTGATATAAACATATGAGAATCCATCAATATTTCTCCAAATGTGCATGCTTTTAAGCATATTATGGTCAATGTAAGATTTTAAGAGTCAAAATGTGAAGCTTGAGTCTTAGATCTTTTTAATGATGTATAGTTTGTCAACTGCACATTAACATTTAGGCTATATAACAAATATAGTAGCCTATATGAAATGCCATAGAGGTAGGAATGTTCAGACGCTTTGCCACACAGAAATACATTATATTTTAAAGTATATTAAAATAGAAAACCATTATTTGGTTAGAGACTTGAGACTTTTTAAAAAAAATAAGTGTGTCCAATCTTTTGACTGGTACTGTAATCTAACATAGGGCTATACAAAATTTTCTTCACATCATGTGCGATAATACGTGCATGCATGAGATCACAAAAATCATGGGTTTTTTTGTCCATAGTGGACATTAATCCTGTTATCAGCATGATCACAGAGGGTTTTTTCACAGCCTACCAGTCTGAAAGAGCTCATTAATATGCAAGTCATTTCAGGTCATTATTATGCGATTCTTTTGTCTTCTCAGGTGTAAATGACCCATTATTCATGATGACTCACGCCTCCACGCATACTGTGTTTTTTTGACAAAAAGTGTCTTACAAAAACTAAATCAATATATTGTTATAAATGAATGAGTAGGCAGTATAATTTTTACTTCATTCTGAAGCAAAAACTCTAGTTTACAACCTCCAATACCCAGAAGTCTTTTGAACACAGATTTAATATATATTTTTAGGCCTTATTTCAGTGACTTAAGTTTTTAGTTTTTTCAATAACCACGCATAAACATTATTCCTTCAAAAATACAAACATGTACATACATGTTCCTCACATATTATTGTAGCCTAGTTTGTGCTGAATACAGTGTAATGACACTTGTGTCATTTATATGTTTATGAACAACTGAAAAAAGCACAAATGTCAGGGCATGTCAAAACTTCTCCAGGGCCCCAAAAATCCCCTATAAAAAATGCCATTCTACATTAATGCACCAATTGGTCTGAATGAAGACATTCACAGATTTTTTTTCATTGCCCGACCAGGGGAAAAAAAAGGTTGCTGTTTGCAAATTCTTAATTAAGAGTCTGTGATTGGATCATTATTGCAGAGATTATTATGTTTCTAGCATGCTATATGTTTGGCAACAGTTCTTCTAAACCTAACTGATGGAGTGTGTAGCTTTTCATTCCTTAAACATCCATGTAGGAAAGCACATCATGGCCATATTCCAGGATAACAATGTCAAGATTTATCAGGCTCAAATTGTGAAAGAATGGTTGGGAGGAGCATGAAGAATCATTTTCACACATGAATTGGCACCTCTGAGTCCAGACCTTAAATTCATAGAAAGTCTTTGGGATGTGCTGGAGGAGACTCTACAAAGTACTCGACTCTAGCGTTGACAATACAAGATCTTGACCAAAAATGTATGCAACTCTTGATGGAAAAATTGCTGTGATGTTATTTCCATAAAGAGGTGCATTTAAAAGTGATAACATTTAAATGTTTTTGTAATGTTTGTGTTTTTATGAATGAGATGCAGTGAATTTAAAACTTTAAGCCAAGGCAAACAAACACAAAGAAGGTAAAGGACTTATTTGTAACGTCATGTGAGCTGATGTCATCTACAGTTAGTAATGTTGAGTTGAAGAGTCCAGCAGGAGCTTTTGGGAACAGACAGATGCAAAAGGGACACATAGAGGAGAGCGGTGTTACACACACACACACACACACACACACACACACACACACACACACGTGACTCATTAGGAGGGGAGGATAACAGCCAACTCAGCGCCACCCCATTGCCTGGTCATTGAGCTCTCCAACCACGACAGATGCTGACAATACCCTCCTCACACACACACACATACACACACACACACACACACACACACAGCGCTGGGTGCAAACAGGTCTGAGTTCTCCTCCTGTGGAACACACAGGGTTAAGTGGGCTCAGAGCGGGTCAGCCGTTAGCTGGTTAAGACTGTTACACACCCGTCTGTTTCCTCTTGACCCGTCTGTCCAGAGGGACTCGACTCACTCCTGTGGGACAGCGAGAGACCTCATGAAAATATAAATGAGAACAACAACCACCTGCTTCTTGTACGAGACACTGAAAGATACTGCAGCAAACACACAACGTTCCCTGTCAGCTGGGATGACACCCATAGTTGCTCTTTCATAACTCAGGAGATGGAGTTTACATTCACATTTATTTATGTGGCAGATAGGAATGAGAAGTGTTTGTTATGGCTGCTGAACTCATTACATTTATCAGTATGAGTGTGTCCAAGTAAACCAGCACACATGATCCAGATTACAACCATCTCAGATGTTTCTCTTGAAATTCTTACAGTAAAGAGGAAATAAAAACAGACAGAATTGAAGTATTGACAGAATGAGTCAATACTTGCAGAGTACAGAATTTTCAAGTTCATATTGAGGTTTCTGAATTTGGTATCTTGGAAAAAGGAATAATTCTCCCAAAAGTGAAAGTTTTGTCATCATTTACTCACTGTCATGTCATTCCAAACCTGTATGTTGTTACCGCATGTTAGTCATCCAGATGCTCAAGTCTTCTGAAATCACATGATGCTTCGTATGAGAAAGCGACCCAAACATCTCCACCGGTGCTTCACAGAAGAAATAAAGTCATTCAGGTTTGGAATAACATGAGGGTGAGTAAATTTCACTGCTATACAGGAGAAACAATTGCCATATTTAAGAGATCTCATCAGTTATTTTTAAAAGAGGAATTAGATTCATGTTCTCGAGAGATGAGAGTTTGTCAAGAGCGGTTTCAGCTGGTAAACTGAACTAAATGTCTTCATGTTCCTGCACACACACACACACACACATACACACACACACACAGCTATAACCTGATCCCCCCGTTGAATTTGAATACGCATCCTGATCGCTGCGTCCCCTCAGCAGCCCCTGCCAGATTTCTGGCCTGGAGGAAATTGCAGGACATTTCCTGACAAATCGAGTTAAGTAGACGTTAAGTGGAGTTTTAAGAAAACAAATGAGTCCCTTTATCACAGGTGGACACTGATGACTTAATGGGGCCCGAGCAGATCCTATCACGGCTAATGGCTCGACAGGAAACATTACGGCTTTTGTATGGAGGAGCGGCGTGAACGCGACGCGCTCCCTCTCTCGGACCCGTCATCCGAGTCCCTTTGTGCGGGAGGCAGATGTTTGTATGTATACGGTGAGTTGGCAGGGGCACCTCGGCAGATGCCTGTACGCGTGCCAAGACAGCGAGGGCACAGACGGTGCGTGTTGGGCATCATCAGCCTTCCCGCGATAGGTGCGTGCCAAGGCTTATTGCTCTTATTTACGTATGTATCTATTCCTGCAGCCGAATATCCCCTCGTTCATTAATCAGTCCGTTTTTACAATCTGTCTCATCGCGAGCACATTAAAGGGGCGGAACCCGGCAGACGATTAATTAGGAAAAGCGAGCGGAGAGGAGTGCGCTTAAAAAGACAACTACAGCAGATGCATTCACAGCACGCGTGACCTCAGATTCATACGTGTCCGACATCGTGTCTGATTGTGTCGTGTGATAAACAAACGAGCGCGAGGACAGAGGTGCGGCGGGTGTCTGTGCTTCTCCAGCAAGGTACAGCTTGTTTTATTAACGGTAGCAGTGCCTCTGGGAAATGTAGGAGATCAAACTCGGCACTAATTAAAACGAAGTGCACCGGAAACGCCGGCTCTGTTTAATATGTGCAGAACGATGCATGAGACACAAGAGCAACATGCTTTCATTCACTGCAGGGCCTCTAAACACATCATCATCATCATCATCATCATCATCAGGCTCTTCGCCTACATTAACCATACTACTATTAGTGTTTCTGCAGTATGTAGAATGTATAAAGAACTTTACCAAACTATATAAAGCCAGAACACACTGTATACTATAGATACTGTTGTGCCCAGCAGACCTTTCATTTCTAGTGGAAAGTAAAATGAACATTTTAAAATGTCTTTTTTTAATTATTATTTGATTAGAAAATTAATTTCGGCATGAAGCGGAAGCTGTGATAATCGTTTCTTCTCTATTGTGCCGTATATCCGAGTGAAACGCATCTGGAACAAGAATAAATGTGGGCGGGGCTTGATTTTGTCTGTGGGGAATTGATTGGATGTTTGTGGTTTGCTATTGGTGGATCTCATGTGAGTGACAGGTTGCCCCGCCCTCGTCATCAGAGAAGAGAAGAGATGCTGCAAGAGGGAGATATTCTGATTCAAGATTACCAGGAACATGAATTTAACACAATAATGATGTGCAGCGATAAATCATTTAGAATAAACACTGCAATACTGCAAAAAAAAAAAAAAAAGATTTCATTATGACTTTAACTAAAAATACAAAATAAACTGGTTTGCCAAGCATATGCAACATGATGAGGTCATATGAAAACATATTTTTAATTCCACAGACCCCAAATATGTTCATCTTTGAGCAATATCCTAAAATTTAAAAAGCATTTATTTATTTTTTATGTATAAAGACCCAATTGTACTGTGAAAAATATATATGTTTGTGGGTGTGTTGGTGTGTGTGTAAAATATTATTTGGAAAATATTTAATATTTATTATGTTACATTATTAAATTTTTTCTACTCACCATAGTAGTATTTTACTATTATTTATTGTTTATTTTATTATCATAATTTTTTTATTTAATCTAGCAATTTTTAGTCAGTATTTAGCACCCGGCTAATAAATATACGTTCTAAAAATACATTTAGCTAATGTTCCTATTAAGTTATGAAAACATTATATCTGAATGTTCTCTGAATGTCCAAAACGTCCAGTTTTTATTAGATTTGTTTTTATATGTGAACGTTAAGGGAACATTCCATTTTATCGTTCCTCAAACATTATGGGAACGTTACTTTTAAACGTTCTCTGAACATTCTGAAACAAATAGTAACATTTAAAAATATAGCTGCGAGCAGCATTTATCGGGCTTCAAGCGTTTTAAGGTCTTTAAGCACTTGCACAAAAAGATATTACATTTTATTTAGCAATCATGTAACCACTTAAATCATAGAAGGAAAAGACCATTTACAGCCAAAACAGGCAATTTACCATTGGAAAAATATGGGTTTTAAAGCTTTTAACAGTTATAGCACCACCTATGGTCTGATCTCCATAAAAGGTTTCATGTGTGGTAAGAATCATATGTCGCATATGCTCGCCTATTTTCGTGATGTTTCAAGTTTTTGTTTAGGAGTTAAACACTTTTGCAAGCACTTTTTAAATGAAACTGTTATAGCTATCCAAAGGGTAAAGTTCAACCTTTTTTTGATAATTATTGACCTAAAGAGTCCAGAGAATTGTACTGCACTGGTTTGGTTCCAATCGGGCGAAAAACCCAGGACTAGTTCGCAAAAGTAGGTTTTTTACATAATTGCGAATATTTAATGAACGATTTGATTGACAGCAGAGGTTCTTGAGGCAAAGTCTATGGCCATGAGTCGAACATGCCCACCGAGTTTCATTCCGATCAGCCTCCGTTAAACTTGTCTAATAGGTGCTCAAACTTCATTGGCCCGTGGTGGCCATGTTTTTTGAGATACGACAATGTCCTCAGACTATAGACAAAGACACTGTAAATCAGACTAACGGTTGGGTGGTTATAGATGTTTTAGTTTTTTTCCTGTTATAGCACCACCAAGTGGCCAGTCGCAGCGTCCTTTTTCACACGACCACAGAATGAGCTCTTACATACGTGTGCCAAGTTTGGTGAAAACATCTCATTCCATTCACGACTTACAGCCGTTTTAGTAAAAGTGGCTCATCCCACTTTTACTAAAACAGAATTATAAGAGTAGTTCTGCACTGCATTCTGAGTTCATTTTTGGAAGAAAGAAAGTTATCAGATTCTTTCCTCCATGTTCTATGGTTTGGAACATCATGAGGGCGAGTAAATGATCACTTCTCATTTGGGTTCCTTTAAGCAGATCATGACTAGTTAGTGGGAAACATCCACACCTGCTGCTTTTCAGTCGGCAGCGGATGAGCAGCCCGTCCTGCTTCTGACAGGCCTTTAATTGTCCTATTACAAGAAAACTGACTATCAGAACATCAGCAAACACACAGAATGAACAATCACCTAATTGTGATACACACACACGTGCTTCTCTTTTGTCTGCTAATGGGAACTCTTTATGGGTTTGTGTGTGACAAAAGCTGCAAAGCCTCTTTTTCATGTAGATCTCATCAAACACAATGATGATGTGTTGCCGTGTTCAAATACAAGTTTCACTAAAGTTAGGTATGTGGGCTTTCACTGTGATTTATATGTGAGTGAACAGACAAATATATCGGGTTATGAACTCCTCAAGCCATTAAACCACAGGATAAATGTCAGTGTTTTACTCCACAGTCTCTTCACAACAGAAATTTATTGCTTTAAAGTCAACATGAAATGACATTTAACCCATTTTACTTCCATATTGTGAAGCATTTTCAAATGAAACAGTATCCCTGTATCGGCTGACAGGGAACGTTCTCAGAACATTCTGCCAAGGTCCTCTCAAAGTTATGAACAAGCGTTCTTCCAGTAACAAGTTATCTGGTTTTTAATAATGTTCTCAGTAATGTTCACAAAAACATTATTTATACATTGTTCATGGAACGTTTTTTTTTCTTTCTTTCTTTTTTTCTGAAACGTTTTAGGTAATCTGACATTTTTTAAATGTTACTACTTGTTTCGGAACATTCAGAGAACATTCAAAAGTAATGTTTTTTTTTTACATTTTTAAATTTATTTATTAACATTTAAAAAACTTGACATTTTCAACGTCCAGGGAACATTCAGAAATGTTTTTTTTACTTAACGGGAATGTTATACAAACATTTTTAGAATATTTTTTGTTAGCTGGGATGTAGGCTAGAACTAAATAAATAAATGAAAAATAGATGTTCCCTACCAGAACAGAGCAGGTGATTAAGAGAAATTCAAAGTTCTGTCATGAAACTCTATATACTCATATACTCTACATCATTCTCTATGTGGCACAGCTGATTGGTTCCTGCTGTATCAGTAGCCAATGAGCTCGCTGTTCAACCTTCAAATACTGGTCACCATTTTCTGTAGTGTGCTTTCAGAAACCCTCCACCTTCCCCAGCTCCACCTGTATAGATCTGCTACAGGTAATTAATGTATGCTATATTGAACAGCTGCAACATGTCTTACTTGCTCACAGCAGTGTGTCATGTATGTACCGGCAGTGGCAAGTCCTGTGCTTGCTCTGCAGCAGCAAAAACCAACAGCAGCAGAAATAACCAACAGCAGCAGCAATAACCAACAGCAGTAGTAGTAGCAGAAATAGTCAAGTCAAGCCATCTTTATTTATACAGCGCTTTTTACACTACAGATTGTTTCAAAGTAGCTTCACAGTGATAATAGGAAAATTAATAGACAGAGATTGTTTTGGCTCTAGGAAAAAGTTATTATCGAGCTAAAGTACGTTTTTGATTGAATCACTTCTAATGTAAAAATCGTTAATTATTAACTAAGGGGCAGCTTAAATTACACCTTTTTAAGTGAAAACAGAAGACTTTTAATGCGTTCTTGCCGTTTATTTACATGTTTAATCTATAGGTATGTGCGTTTGAATGTGTATGTGTGCAGACGCTTGGTCTTTTTTACAAAGTGACATTGCCAAATTACTTGTCTGGCCCGCATAATACAGAATTATTAGTCCTTTCCACGGATCCACGCGAACTGGAATAATTTTGATAACGTTTTATCTACATAGGGAAAGGAAAGGGAAATGGGCCTTCGCAGGGATAGATTAGTTGAAATGTCAGGGCTGCGTTATCATCATGTCTAGATGCAGGTCCTTCATCTCATCTGGATACGGCCTGGATCTGGCAGACTATGGTAAACCTCGGGTTAAACAGAGAGGGACTAATATTAGCGTAGACGCCATTCTTCTTATGATGTAGCGAGTACATCAGGTGTTATGGGAAGTGTTCCCGGTTCCTGGTTGGCCTAATCTATGCAGCCTAACAATTTACATGATTTGAATTATAGAAGTAGATAATGGTTTATGTGTATGAAAGTTTAAACAGATGTGTTTTAGTCTAGATTTAAACTGACAGTGTGTCTGCTTCCCGTACAGTGATAGGAAGACTGTTCCAAAGTTTAGGTGCTAAATAGGATCTACCGCCTGTGGTTGATTTTGATATTCTGGGTATTATCAACTGGCCTGAATTCTGAGATCGCAATAAACGTGAAGGACTATAATGCATTAAGAGCTCGCTTAGGTACTGGGGAGCTAAACCATTTAGTGCTTTGTAAGTAATTAGCAATATTTTAAAATCTATACGATGTTTAATCGGGAGCCAATGCAGTGATGACAGAACTGGGCTAATATGGTCATACTTCCTAGTTCTAGTAATAATCTAGCTGCTGCGTTTTGGACCAGCTGGAGTTTGTTTAGTAGGCGAGTAGGGCAACCACCCAGTAGAGCGTTACAGTAATCTAGCCTTGAGGTCATGAACGCATGAACTAACTGTTCTGCATTTGTCATTGGGAGCACATGTCATAGTTTAGATATATTTTTAAGATGGAAGAATGCGGTTTTACAGATGCTAGTAACATGGCCTTCAAATGAGAGATTGGTATCAAAGAGCAGCAGCAGCAATAACCAACA
Organism: Anabarilius grahami; assembly: GCA_003731715.1. Lineage (NCBI taxonomy): Eukaryota > Metazoa > Chordata > Actinopteri > Cypriniformes > Xenocyprididae > Anabarilius > Anabarilius grahami. Next base: position 9,603,632 of record RJVU01051519.1, on the reverse strand, counting down.
GCAGCATAGCAGATCTATTCTGCCAAGACCAAACATATCAACACTGTCATATCCATTACCACGCCAAACACTCCTAGAGTTGTCATTACAGAAATAAGGTTTAAAAAATAAGAGGGATTGATGATGTCAACTGAAAAAGGAAAGTCGTTTCAGTATCATTCACAATAAGACTAGGAACATGAACTAAGACAGTAAATAAAGTTCATGCTGATTTCATATTGACTTTTACTACAAACAGCATCTCCATAAAGAACCATCACAAAGGTTCAAGTCCATCTCTCCGTCTCTTGTTTTCAGGAGCAGGTACGGTCGACTCCATTAAATCCACACCGTGGCCTCTCTTTTATGTGACATTTTATTTGGCGGAGACAAACGAGCACCAGTTGGATTATAACATAATTTGTCTTGTCTTTATTACCAGCACAAAGGACAACGTTCATTAATTATTCCGCCGTAGCAGCTCAGCAGCGAGCGGAGAAGGTCTCTCTCCGGACAGATGGTGAGGACACTGTTATTTATATCAATCAGCTCAAAATGTTCAGTCAGGATTACTATTCCTTAGACTATCCTGATTTATTTCTCTCCCTCTCTTTGCCGTAGGCTGCCGTTTGTCCGTTTTAATGGAAAGACGATTGGAGGTGGATCGCAGTGTGTCCCGGCATGTTAATTTACATGACGTGTTTGTTCTGGAGGGTGAAAGATTTCCTCCCTCCGGACATAAACGGCTTAAACTGGAACTGGAAGTGCACAGGTGCTGCTGGGAAAACTTCCCAACTGACCACTAAGAAAAGTATATTCCACACATTTCAACAAAATCAATAAAAACAACACTGGAATGCAACACTGTTCCATCGGAACATGGATTCGAGCGAAGGCTTTTCTTCGTTAAATGAATATTAAAGTCGAGATATTGAGAGTGAAAAATGTTCTTTCATATATCAAAGTTTCTCTCTTCAGAACAAGACACAAACCGAGATGAATAATTTGCCTTCGTAATACATAAGTTTGTCAGAAAATATGATCTGCTGAAATGAATCAGATTTTGGGAGATTCTCTCATGGCTTGGCTCTCCTGTAGAGCCAAATCTGAACAAATATGCAAAAATAACTGTGCAGGTTGTGATTAAGATTTTAAATGTGTCTTTTTTCGGCTTTTAGCTAATGAAAAACAAAGTCTTGGAGGATCTTAGTGTTAATTTATTAAACATGAAAAGGGCCTTGATGAAATATAGAAGTGAGATATGTTTTGCATTTCAAAGAATCCAGCGTACAACTTACTTGCATGTAAATTAGGTCAAGATTTGTAGACAATATTTTCCAAGAGTTTCCATGTTTGAATGTGCATATTACAATGCTGTGGCCCTCTCTGATGATAACAGATATTTGCTTAATGTCAGTCCATGCTAAAACGAACATTTTCCATCAGAATCTCCTTCAGATCGCGCTTTGAAGCGCAGCCACCGACAGTCTACCTCATTCACGACACATTGATTGAACGTATTGAATTAACATGAAAGCAGGTGGATTATGAAACGGTTGTATTTGTGTAAACCAGCAGCTCTTGTGTGTTATTATTTTTCCTGTAATCTCCTGCTGTATTTGTGTCTGTTCGGTTCAGCGGATAATTTAATGCTTCATGATCTCTGTATTCTGCATCATTGTAAAGCTGTACGTCAGGAACATCATGTAAATCTTTCCGAGCGAGGAGTTTCCTAGCCTGACAGCACGACGTCATCCCCTGAATACCATTTACAGAGTAATTAGTTTTATGCAAACGAGAGTTGAAGATGAAAGTCAGAGCTTGATCAATTATGAATTATGTTATACGTTTTCTCCTGCGTACCGTGCTTTGTGTTGGGTTAATGCACCTTCCATGATTAAAAATGCATAGGCCTGTAAAACAAAATATATATAAAGATGCTTTTCAATCTCATCAGGTCACAGAAGGAGGGGGAGGTGCTTTAGTAGGTGGGCGGGGCTTCTAACATTGGTCAGTTTGATTGGCATGTGCACAAGTAATTTTTTACTTATGTTTTCCTGGCCGTATAATGACGCTGATGCATGCAAAAAATACTGCAGAATCAGTTTAAACATCTGGATTGAGAGCATGAGGTGCTTATGGTGCTTATTAGCCAAAAAACAGAAGCAGAAGTCATCATATTTGGGTACAATTTTGCATTCAAATTTGCTCTAATAGCAAAAGAAAAAAAACAATGATAGCAAAGAGGAATGTTTTTTGAGAGATTATGTTGGTCAGAAAAAAATATGTCAAATTTGTATATAATTTGTAAAACAATTCAGCTGTTGTATCAGAAACAGTAATTTTCTGCAATTTACTGCCAAGGTTATAAAACACAAAGTATAGTGTTTTAAACGTACATTAAACTTTTAAAAGTCGTCTTTTCTTCTCTATTGTGTCGTATATCTGAGTGAAACGGCTTCGCAAACAAGAACAAATGTAGGGCGGGGCTTGATTTTGATTGGATGGTTGTGGTTTGCTATTGGTGGATCTCATGTGAGTGACAGGTTGCCCCGCCCTCATCATCAGAGAAGAGAAGAGATGCTGCAAGAGGAAGATATTCTGATTCAAGATTACCAGAACATGAATTTAAAACAATAACGATGTGCAGCAATAAATCATTTAGAATAAACACTGTAATATTCCATAAAAAACATTTTCCATTGTCCATTTTGATTTCATGGTGTCTTTAATAACTGTTGAAACGCATCATCACAATCTGTGAATAGGGTCCGTCAGCCAAAATATGGTCATTTTTTTGCACTGACCACAACTCATTTATTGGATAATCAGACCGTGTTTCCAGTTTGTAAGATTCTGCCAAAGACGTCCTCATTCCCAAACACATTCTCTTTCAAAACAAATCAAAATCAGACTGATATGACAACACAAGTCCGTCTGATCTGATTAACCCCTTCAAAACCCACCTGACGGGAAGCGTGTTTGGGGCTGAAATGGCATCTCTGAATCTCTGTCTCTCTCATGGCACAGATTAACATTTGAAAACTATTTCCTCCTTCTCTCCGCAGACGTCTCTCTTTCTCTCGCCCTCTTTCGCGGGCTGCCGTCCATGGCTCGGAGCGAGACTGTTAGTTAGCAATACTCATAAAAACTCAATTCATCAGGAAGAGGATCGTTTGGTGCGGGCAGAAAGCACACAAAAGGGTAAAGCTTGTCAGAGAGACAGGTGGCAAGAGATCTGGCTCTAATAGTGAGCAATATGAATAATAGATTCTGCTAAATGTATGCCAGTAAACACAGCTGCCTCTGCTCGCGTCCAAAAGAACAGCTTGGCAGGACGCGGCGTGCGGCGCGGAGGGGAGACGGGCCTCTCCTCTCCTCTGCTCTCCTCCGTGAGCCCCACCTGAGGACAGAGGCCGATTAACTAATCAAATGTGCCAGCTAAAGAGGGGAAGAGGAAACAGGAGGAGACAAAGAAGAGAGAGAAGGCCGTTTAGCCCGTTGCGGCCTGATGGCAGGTTGTTAGGGAAAGAATGAAGGTCTAATGACGATCCGGTGAGGTTAAAACAGGATGAACTCATCGGGGCTTTACACTCACACACACACTCACACAAACACACACACACACACACGTGTTGGATTTCCATGTTTTATGGGGACTCTCCATAGACATAATGATTTTTATACTGCACAAACTATATGCTGTCCCCTTACACCAGACCTGTCCATCACAGAAAACTTTCTGCTGTTTTACATTTTCGAAAAAAAACTAATTCTGTTTGATTTATAAGCTTGTTTCCTGATGGGGACCAAAAAAAATGTCACCACAAGGACAAAAATTTTGGATATTGCCATCTTTGTGCGGATATTTTGTAACACACACACACACACACACACACACATATATATATATAAATGTTTTGATAATGCTTAAGTTAATATTTATATGATTTCATTTTTATTTAATATTTACTTAATATTTAATATTTTTTTATATATTTATTGTATTTTATGTATATTGCTACATAAGCATGCAATTATGTTTATATGTGTGAATATATTATGCAACACAGTATATTTACATAATAATTATACAGAAAATCAACTGAATATAAATGATTCAAGTATTCAAACTTAATGATTCTTAATGACGCTTCACCAGAACTGACTGTCTCATTACAGGAAAACCTTTAAAATCCCCTTAATTGTGGTAAAATCATGGTAACGCATGGCCGTCCTGCTTTCAGCAACCGCAATATGATAAAAGATACCAATAGTTACATTTATTAGTAATAATAATTGACAATTCTTCCACCAAGTAGTAGTTAATTAGTCCAAACTGTAGGTGGTTTACTATAGAAAATGTGTTAATTGTGTACAAACATTATTGATAAAAGCAATATGGCCATGACTGTGTTCACAATATAACACAACCTATTAAACGCGATCGAATCAATGTGTTGTTTTCCATAATAAATGAAAGCAGTCACCGATTGGCTGGCGAGGCTGCTGATGTCATCGTCTGGCGCTGGACCGCTCTGAAGGTAGATGATGTGTTTACATTCTCTCTAGCTTTCGCTGATGACTCCCCTGTTGTAGTTTAGCAAGACTTTGCCTAGCAGAAGGTAATTAATTCTTCAATTAAAATGTTGTTAAACATTTTTAATGAGCAGAAGACACGTGGGAGAGAGACGTGGAAGTATGTTTAACCGGGGAAAGAGAAAACACGGCCGTTTGAAAGTTAGTTTCTGCGAAATGCGCTCGGTGACCCACTTTACCCAAACAACAGCCAGAGAAAAAAAAGAAATATATGAATGAAAAATCGAGCAAGATGCGTGTTAGGGCTCAAAGGAAGCGTCCTTTATATCAGGTGATTACGGTTTCATTTTTCTGTGGCTTTTATCATCAGAAGGCAAATTAGGCCAGCGTTACTCTCCAAACATCCCCGTCTGCACCCCTGAAAATCAACCTATTCCCAATGTAACAGATTTAATTAATAGTGTAGCAAAATAATCTGTTGCTAAGGATGGGGAGAAAGAAGGAAGCTCGTAATTGGGATGCTATCTATCCTCTATAATTAAAGTCAAGTGAGTGACACGCAAGTTTATTCCTCTCGAAACAAACACTGTTGTTTCTGCGCGTCCGGTCGGAGCGACGGCCTCAAGGTCACGTTCGCGCCGGTAATCTTCACCCCGCCGTAGTTCATTACGACAGCAGCGTTCTGTAGTTTCCTGCGATGGCGGCCTCAATTAGAGACGTGTAAATGTGTTGTTTGCTTAATCACTCCAAAACTGGCCCTCAGGACTCGCCTAATGCAACTCCATTAAGAGCCCCATCAAAACAAAGATTCTGCTCCTAATGACCGTAATCTCTTTCCTTCGTCAAACAAACGCCAAATCTCAGACCCAAATCACCGCGTGATAAACGAGCCCGCCGCAGAGATGCGCAGACCTCTGATACGGACGCACCGGCAGATCAAGTTTCCTCTCGTTTTAGCGCCTCAGGAGGACCGACAGAACCAGAGATAAACATCGAACAAACATCATCATTTACGCAATTACCGTGTACTTCCTGTCACCCATCCGTCAGTCACCGTTTGGCCGGCTGCTGATCCTCAAAAACGGCTCGAAAGAGAAAGACAATGCAATCATAATGACTGAAAACAGAGTTAGAATCTAGATAAAGGAGACATGGACAGATCGTGTGACGCCCTAATCCTCACAAAACTCAAGGTAAAAGAAAACAGACGGGTAAATAAATACCTGCACTGATAAACATGGTTTTGTGCACGAGATTCTTCCACCAAGTAGTAGTTAATTAGTCCAAACTAACTATAGAATATGTGTTAATTGTGAACACACATCATTTGATAAAAGCAATATGGCCACGACTGTGTTCACAATATAACAAAACCTACTGTACTGTATTATTGCGTCCTACTCAGGCCCCTGGTATTAAGAAGTGTTCTGGTGGATCAGATCACAAGTGGGCGACTCTAAATACAAATGTAAATTGCATGTTAAACATTTTGAGCTTATCCACTTTCGACCACATTCGACCGGATTGCTTTCGTAGTGGACACACTCATGTGATCAAATGTGTTCGAACAGCCGCTAAAGATGCCTACTCTCCGTCTACTGACCTAAACATTATGTGAAGCACGCTAGCCAGATGGGATTTAAACTTTGTCGGCTGAAGACCCGAGTGAAGTTTGAAGATGAAAAACGTACCAAGCACGATGTTCTCTCACCATTTCATCGGTGCATCTGTCAGAGCAGAAACAAAAGCTGATGCTCTCCAAGTGCATTCATATGTAAATTGTGCAAGCTTATTTTGTCCGTTATGTCGAAATATCTGAAAAACCCTTACATTTACCCGCATATAGACCCTCCCCTTGAAGAAATCAGGACAGAAGTGGTTGAAAGTGGACAAAAGAGAGAATGTGTCTCCCTCGTCCACTTGTGATCCGATCAACCAAAATGCATCTTAATATCAGCTGGAAACAGGATCTCAGAAGAGAAGCATGATCGAATCGATGTGTTGTTTTCTTAAAGGTCCCATAATAAATGAAAGCAGCCACCGATTGGCTGGCGGAGCTGCTGATGTCATTGGCAAATTATCACAAATGCATGTAAACCTTTGACTTTAAGGCCATTTTTACTTACTTTTGTAGGATAATTTCAGCAGAGTTTGGTTGCAACTTGACATCCAGTGTACAAACAGTGTTTCTGTCCTGTCAGTGTGAACGAGCTGCTCGCTTTAATTACAAGGGATCATGTTTTCCCAGGATATTATGCTTTTTTTAATATTGATAAAGCAAGGCCTGCTTGTGTGAATGGTTGGGATTGGTTTTTCTCGGGGTTGTTGTGCGTCAGATCGTCGGACAGGTAATAAACAGGCCTTTAATTGCGGCGGTGCGACGAACGCGCAGCCCATTTCATTAGGCATAAATAATTTGGCCGCTTGGGTATGTGCATTCTCAATTACCCATTCTTTTTGTATTCCAAATTACAGATTCTTTCTGATGTTTCTTTAACAATATTAACGAGCTATGTAAACTAGCCATTGGCTTTTTATAGCTCTTCGTATTTTTAGGTTTTTCAAGATCTGAATGCATTTTTTTTGCAGAACAGAAAGTAAAGTCACAATGTCTTTTATGTGCAGCTCTGTGCCGCAATTAAGGTGATCAAACTTCTTTTCTACTGCTTCTTTCCTAATTTAGTTTACACTGACAAAAAGTACTATGGCAATGCCATATTTTTTTGCAAATGCAACATGAAAACGCCATGGTATCACTTGTAAATACAATCAAACACACACCAGTGAAGGAATCAGATGGTTCATTTCATTTTGTCCGTTTGAATCATTTATAGCCAGTTGGAGGGATTTACTCTGTTTATTGTCCTGCAGGGCAGCACATTCTGTTTTGCGCGTGTATGCGATGCGTTACTGCTGCATGTATTTTATATAATCAACCTGCGATCTGACTGACATCGGTAGGAGATTATGATGAGATTATTCAGCGATTACAGAGATGATCAGCGTCTGAATTAAAGCTCTAACGACGATATTAAGCAGCTTCTTCACTATTAGTGCTGAAATATCATTTTTACAGCCACAGTGATTCACTGGGGGAATCAGTTCATATAAACATAGATGGACATGATCTCTGCATCAGCAGAAGGGCCGAGTATAGCCTGTACATAAGTCAGGGACTAATTAAAATGTCCTTCCTCGTTAGTGCTGATTGGCCTGTGTGTGTTGGCCAGTCTGTGTCTCTGGCACAAGAACACGCTGCCAAATTTAGACATGTGTGTCACTGGTCACGCGCCCATCAGATGGACCACAGCAGAACTGGGGCAGCCGATAATCCCTGAAGAGCGCGAAGTCTTCACGCACACTAACAGAAAGAACATTTAATAATTCATAAACTGACAAACTCTAAACATGTATTTATTCACATTAGTTCTTTGGAAATGTGAAGTTTCTCTGTGTGTCTTTGTGTTTGTGTGTGCACGCATTGGCGTGTTTGTGTGTGTGTGTGTGTGTGCTCTTGAGGACAGCAATTAATGGTGGTGTTTTTCAAAACCCAAATGAAATGGATGGAAAGACGTCACAGAAAATAAGATTGGCAAGACAAACTCAGAGAGAAAGAGAGAAGGTGTGAAGTGAGAAATTTGGACAGTTGGGATCTTTTTCACTGACTAGCAGTGAAATCACACACACACACATGCACTCACACAGACAGACACACACACACATGCGTTTGTTTTTGTGAATTGTGGGGTCATTCCATTGGCGTAATGGTTTTTATACTGTACAAACTGTATTTTCTCTCCCCCTACACTACCCCTATCCCTAAACCTAACCATCACAGGAAACTGTGCACACTTTTACTTTAAAAAAAACAAAAAAAGCTTGTTGAATTGCACTAATTGGAAAATATCCATTCCATTAACAGTGCTTGATTTTTAATGCATTGCATTTTTAAGGCATGCATTTTAATGGTCTGAAATTCAACATGGTCGTATATTTAACTCTCAGGGGTCGGCGGTTCCGCCGGCGATACCACTTCGTTTTTTTTCTTACCAGTGCGTAAGAGACTCAAAATACTCCGTCAATTTTGGAAATACAAATAAGAGTTATACATCATTCAAAACTGTGAAATGTCTTCTTTTGTTTGTGTGCACTCTTGTGCTGTTTGCAAAATAAAGAAAACTAACATGATGCGTGAGCTGCAGTCTCTTTCTCAATGAAGTCCATTTTGATACTTGTTAGAAAATGAACTGTAACTTATCACACAAACATGAGACATATGTCTAAAGAAACATTGAAATGTCAGGTTTCAAATCGAAAACAAATATTCTCTGTTTATGTAATCTGTATGAAAAGAGAAAGATGTCAGTCGTTCACGAGTCACCTCATTATCCGCTAATACAGCCACGCCCACGGAGAGCGGTCAATGCATCAACTCGAATTCATGTACTTTTCATCGTTTTGTGACGCAGTGAGGAATAATTCTGGAAGAATTTCAGAAAAATAATTCCACAAAAAGACTGTTTAAATATGAATCCGGCATGTTCTGTGTGTCTCGTATTGGCTTTTCCCAAACTATATTGCTATACTGAGATGAGTGAAATCGACTGAAATTTGTAATAAATACTGAAATAAAATGTGTTAGCAACGTATTAAACTGCACATCAACATTTATAGGCTTTATAATATTACAGAAGTGATACATAAAATGTCATAGAGGTAATATGAATGTTTACACAAGATTTTTGGACAGATTATGAAGTGTTTACTGTGAAATAGCCTAGTGCCACATCAATAAAGCTTTTGTTCGCAATGAATGGTGAAAATTCAGCTTTGCATCACAGAAATAAATTACATTTTAAAGTATATTCAGCTGTAAATATTTCAATTTCAAACATTTACATGCATTATCATTATTATCATATTCACCTTCCAGACCACTCACAAAATATTCATTCTGTTTAAAAATACAAACTATAATATTCAACAGTTTTATTTCTCTTTACAAATTCGCTTTTTGTTTCAAATACATTTGTCATTAATTTACTTCCACACTCTCACACACACACACACACACACACACACTCTCACACACACGCAGGTTTGTTTTGCTATCTTAGTGGGGACTCTCCATAGGCGTAATGGTTTTTATACTGTACAAACTGTATATTCTCTCCCCCTACACTACCCCTATCCCTAAACCTAACCATCACAGGAAACATTCTGCATTTTTACATTTTCAAAAAAACATCATTTAGTATGTTTATTAATCCATTTCCCTCGTGGGGACCGCTGGCTGGTGATGTAGGTGAACTCAGGTTTTTATTACATCGTGGGGACATTTGGTCCCCACGATGTAATATAAACAAGAACACACACACACACACACACACACTCGCACAAGAAGCCAGTTAGTAAATTCATTGTTTAAACACCTCAGTACTAGAGTGTTGTGGGTGGTTACCAAGGCGTTGCTATGTAGTTGCCAGGGATGGTTTTTAGCATGTTGCATGCAGTCACGTGGGTGTTCTGGATGGTTGCTAAGGTGCTGATAGTGTCTGCGTGATTACAAGGGTCTTGTCATGCGGTTGCTAGGGCGCTCTGGGTGGTTGCAGGGGTGTTACTATGCGGTTTCTTGCTATGGTTTGGGTCCCTCCTGTGTGATCAATATATCTGGAATGGTTTCCCTCCACCACACAAATGCTGTGAATCATTGCGGTCGGGCCATTTTCACTCACATCATGCAAGAAAACACTGAAGAGCCAGGACTAAATGTACGGCACACATTTCGTGAAGTGTGTGTGTGATAGGTGTCAGATCTGAGCTCCCCCCGCAAAACCAGTGTGTGAAATAATCCCGTTCCCGACCGCGTGACCCGGGGCGAGAGAGAAACCGGACCTGATAGTTCTGCTGCATTTGAATGTTCCTCTCAGAAACACTTTACATATTCAAAGAGCATTTAGTGTGCGATTCCCTCTCATGTCCGGGGTCAGTCCGCGGGTCCCCGTTCGATTGAAGTTCTGCTATTTTGCGAGGTGCAATAACACAGGGAGAGCAAACATAAACAGGATTAGTATTATCGCAGGCGTATGTGAGAACTAACTGGCATATTCAGAGAAATGCAGATAACGGCATGAATATGTAAAGCAGGCGAGTTCTTTTGAAGATGTTTGGAGCTCTGCTCTTGAAACAGACAATAACGGCCTTACAAGCGCACTTATCACAGGGGCCAACTATTAAAAATGTAGTTGCTTTTTATCACTTCTGTTGCATGCACAACACAAACACATGCGCTCGCATCTGTGCAACCCGGCAGCGTTAAGATTATAATCTGGAATTTACCGCCGGATTGATATGACAGTGAAAGAGCAAACGGCCTGTTCTCCAAATGTTTGCGTTCTTTTCTCCGACACAATGAAGAGAAAATTGAGTCTATTTGTCAGCTGAGTCGCGGATGAAGAATGAAAAATAATTTTCTAAAGGACGTCTCTGTCTCCTTCCCCTCCCCGCGGTGAGAAGGCAGAATCTCCGACAGTTATGGGATCTTACAGATGGCGGACGCGTCTAATATCGAAGCGACACCGGGATCGGCGCCGCGGCAGATACCAGGATGCTGATTTATAGATGTGGCTCAGAGAGTTAATTGCGGCGCACAAGTTTCAATCACTCTTTTGGGAGGTTTCTGGGACACAAGGCTGCAAATCTGCATCAACAAACACACAAACAAACAAACGCATCCATATTTCACACATTCATTTGCTTATTTGTGTTTACTAACCTCGAGACTGCACAATGCCGCTAAAATTGCCCTCCTTTCAGAATTCAATAAGCGCGATGAAACATTGACAACATGACTGCGTATGTTTGTTTCTGCTGGATGGGAATCAATCTTTAAGAGTTGGAGAGAGTTCACACGCGACACACACTGTGTGTAAATCATCTGTGATGTGTTTAAGATTCGTCTTCATTTGATTCGCTGTGATTAAAATCAGTGGAAACCGCCAGTGTCTGAACTTCAGAAAACAGTTGAAGAACAGATGAAGGGAAAAGGGGGAAAAAGGAAACGCGAGACTCCACCGCCCGTGTCATTTAAATGTGTGTGTGTGTGTGGCAGTAATTGCTTGCAGCTAAAAATTTCATCAACAGTACAGTAGATTCACTCCATACAGACGCACACACACACACACACACACACACACAGACTTTCCATACATATGTTTTTTTATACTGTACAAACTGTACATTCTCTCCCCCTACACCAACTCTACCCCTAAACCTACCCATCACAGAAAACATTCTGCATTTTTACATTTTAAACATCACTTGGTGTGGTTTATAAACTGTTTTCCTCATGGGGCGTGATCTATGGCCCCACAATAAGGCTGCATGATTATGACAAAAATCATAGTTGTGGATTATTCCCTTGAAATTGTAATTGCGATTATTAATTACAATTGTCACAATTTACATTGAATGATGTTTTGAATAGTTTTATACCAGTGTTTGAAGCAACTGCATACCATATTTTTATATAAAAATAAAAAATCAAGCTGAAAAAACTCTGAAATTTTAAGCCTTGAAGGTCAACTATACACTGGTTTGGTTTCTTCTTAAAAAAAAAAATTTGAAAAAAGTAAATATATGCATGGCATAATAATAGGGGTTCCGCACCGGGTTGTTCTAAGACCTCAGTTACAGGCACTAGCCACCAGGGTGGTTCTCCGAGATCTAATGTTCCCCTAGGGCAGGGGCAGGCAAGTTCGGTCCTAGAGAGCCGCTGTCCTGCTGAGTTTAGCTCCAACCTTAATCAAACACACCTGAACAAGCTAATCAGGCTCTTCAGGATTACTAAGGCTATAGGAAGCTGAAGGTTTTTTTTCAGGGTTGGAGCTAAACTGTGCAGGACAGCGGCTCTCTAGGACCAAACTTGCCTACCCCTGCCCTAGGGCCATTTTCCTGGTTGCATTCGCACCGCCAGTAGGAACTCTGAAGTGATGTAAACTGCGCTAAACTTAAACTTAAACTACGTAAACTTTATTAGTTTTCAATCTGTTTAAAGGGTTAGTTCACCCAAAAATGAACTTTGTCATTAATTACTCACCCTCATGTCATTCCACACCCGTAAGACCTTCGTTCATCTTCGGAACACAAATTAAGATATTTTTGATGAAACCCGATGGCTCAGAGAGGCCTGCATAGACAGCAAGATAATTAACACTTTCAGATGCCCAGAAAGCTAGTAAAGACATATTTAAAACAGTTCATGTGACTACAGTGGTTCGACCTTAATGTTATGAAGCGACGAGAATACATTTTGTGTGCAAAAAAAATAAAAAAATAAAATCAACAATATCTAGTGATGGGCGATTTTAAAACACTGCTTCATGAAGCTTTACGAATCTTTTGTTTTGAATCAGTGGTTCAGAGCGTGTATCAAAATGCCAAAGTCACGCCCCCCAGGGGTGAACCATTGAAATTTCGAAACACTTATGACGTAACGAAGCCTCGTTTACTGAAATCACGTGACTTTGGCAGTTTAAAACACACTTCGAACCACTGATTCGAAACAAAAGATTCGTAAAGCTTCGAAGCTTCATGAAGCAGTGTTTTGAAATCACCCATCACTAGATATTGATGATTTTTTTTTTTTTTTTTGGTGCACAAAAAGTATTCTCGTCGCTTCAAATCATTAAAGGTGCCCTAGAACACTATTTCACAAGGTGTAATATAAGTCTAAGGTGTCCCCAGAATGTGTCTGGGAAGTTTCAGCTCAAAATACCCCCCAGATTATTTATTACACAATAAAAATGTAATTAAATCTGCACCAATTCAGTGCGTGTCCCCTTTAAATGCTCGTGATCCCCGTCCCCAAGCTCGCAAGAGTCACAACTCTATAGCATATCAGATCACGTAAGTATGGCATTTATTTGGATGTTTACATTTGATTCTGAATGAGTTTAAGAATGCTGCGTGGCTAACGGGGCTAAAACTACACTGTTGGAGAGATTTATAAAGAATGAAGATACGTTCATGAATTATACAGACTGCAAGCGTTTAAAAATGAAAATAACGACAGTCTTGTCTCCGTGAATACAGTAAGAAACGATGGTAACTTTAACCACATTTAACAGTACATTAGCAACATGTTAACGAAACATTTAGAAAGACAATTTACAAATATCAGTAAAAATATCATGATATCATGGATCATGTCAGTTATTATTGCTCCATCTGCCTTTTTCGCTATTGTCCTTGCTTGCATGCTTCACAATACCTGCAGAACTTCTGATGATTCGGCTGGTATATGCAAATATTGGGGGCGTACATATTAATGATCCCGACTGTTGCATCACAGTCGGTGTTGTGTTGAGATTCGCCTGTTTTTTCGTGGTGTTTTTCATGCACAAGATTTATATAAGAAGGAGGAAACAATGGTGTTTGAGACTCACTGTATGTCATTTCCATGTACAGAACTCTTGTTATTCAACTATGCCAAGGTAAATTCAATTTTAAATTCTAGGGCACCTTTAAGGTCGAACCACTGCAGTCACATCGACTGTTTTAAGTACGTCTTTAGTAACTTTCTGGGCATCTGAAAGTGTTAATTATCTTGCTGTCAATGCAGGCCTCACTGAGCCATCGGGTTTCATCAAAAATATCTTAATTTGTGTTCTGAAGATGAACGAAGGTCTTACAGGTGTGGAACGACATGAGGGAGAGTAATTAATGACAGAAATTTCATTTTTGGGTGAACTAACCTTTTAACAGTCTGTTTAACAGCAGTTCTATCTATGTTATTAGATAGAACTGCTATAGAAAGAAAGTAGACAGTATATGAAAAAGTATTAGAGTTTGCCGTGAGGTTGATGCTCAATGTCGCTAGCTGAGCAGAAATACTAATAATGTTTTGCTTGGTCCACTCAAAATCACGCTGGATTTTCTCCTTTGCACAAGAATGAGAGGTCCATCTATCACTGTTTTCCATGTTTGCAGAGTTAGTTCGTAGAATAAATATATATATCTGTGTACACGGCTTCTTAAAAATGGCGGGTGCTGGTGTTTCGCGTTCATTCGACAGATCAGCGAACACTTACGTCACTGGCAGCTCCTTCTGTGCTGGGTTAGACCTTTCCACTCTGAAGTAGTCATGATTTGCCTCTCACAACATAACATGCTCTAAACACACCTCAAGCATGCCGAATAATGTATGTGGATATTTTTTTGGTAATCGCAACTTTGAACGATTACGGAATCGTTATCAGAAATTCGATTAATTGTGCAGCCCTACCCTACAATGTCATTTTCACATTTTACTATCTCAGTGGGGACATTTGATTAAACAAGAACACACACTCACTCACTGTCTAACTGTACCAGAGACAAACATACACAAGTAAACAAACGTGAATACTTCGGCAAACATAATAAACCTGGAATCACTTTTAGAGTGATTTTTCTCCAGCTGATGAATGATTAACATTGACAGCCAATCAGAATCCAATCACTTAAACGAGCTCAGGCATTTAAAATTATAAAATAAACAGAATGTCATTGTTGGTTTCTTTTACCTTTATAGTTATAGAGTGAACCGACCTTAAATCTTCACGAGAAGAACTTAACATTCTGCTTTGTTTTCTATCTGTATTTATTATGTTTGGATGGACTGAAATTTTTTTGTAAAAATGTAAATAAACATTTCTCACTATTGTGCAAAAACATTTGCAAAATCTGTCATGACATATTTTTTGTTTTGTTTTATCCACATCTGCCAATATTGCAGAAAAAAACCGAATGAAACTGCGGTTGGTCGCTTGACATGTCAATCAGATGGTGGGCGGGTCTTGGACAGATTAGGAAAATGGAGCGTGTGTGTTTGTTCACATCAGAGCAGAATCATTCACACATCTTTATGTGAGAGTATGTATTTCCTGCTGACAAATTGTTCAAGAAAAAGAAGGAATTGTTTTATTTTACACCAGTCCTACATCACAACTGATTTGGACTGATATTCAGTTTCATATGAGTGGAAGGACGCATAAAATGTGCTCTTAAAAAGGAGGGTGGGGAGGGTCAGAATCGTCTCTTTCTCTGCTCTTAATTTCTTACCAGCTTCATGTCAAAGCCGCTTCCAGAAAGAGCGAGAGAATAAAGCAGAAGTGTGTCGCGGATGAAACGTCTCCGGCGCTCTGGTGACAACATGGCCGCCCTCCCTCTGGCTGCCGTCCAAATTCCGCTCGTCTTCTGGGAAAACAGGAGGAGAAATGGAACAACTGGTTTTAATGAAACAATTACAAGACACTAATTATTATGTTAATGTTTGCCTACTATCATCAGGAACCGCTAACAGCCTTCTGCACCTAGAGGTTTAACAGCACTGCGTTTCTTCCCCAGGAAACAGAACGCTTTTCAATAGAGACACGTGTGCAGGAATATGTTCGAGTGTGTGTTTGTGTGTGTGTGTGTGTGTGTAGGCCTGGGAAAACACACGGAATGTGAGTGCTGGATGTTCCTGGCAGGTACAGCGGACCGAGGGTCAGGGGAACATCTAAATTAACAACTAAACAACATTCATCAACTAAACAAATGAAACGACGACCATCAGCAACTAGTCAAATTACAACACTGATCTTCATTTTATTCTTAAATCAAGATACTTTTACATTAACAAAATGTTTTATGGAAAAAATAAGCGAGTTTACAAATATCTCCCAATAAGATCAAAAAAAAATAATAATAAACTTGTTTTCCTTTTAAATTAAGTTTATTTGTCTGACTCTACTGATCTCCAGTAAATGTATCTTGATTTAAGAATGTTTAGATATTTGTGCTGGAAAACAAGACTGAGGAAGAACTTGTGCACCATATTGTGAAAACATACAGACGTCAGACCAACACATGAGATGAGATTTTCAATGAATAACGACTAAATGTATTAAAACTGAAAAATACATCTTGATTTTATTCAAAACTGCCATGTCACGACGATCAGGAATGAGACACAACCGTCTGTAGACGACTGTACTCTCATGACACTTTTTTGCATCCATTTGTCATCTTCCTTGTATAGAAATAAACAGTGTGAAGAAATCATAAGCCATATAAATTTGGAACAACATGAGGGTGAGAAAATGATGACAGTATTTACATCTCCGGATGAATTAGTTCTTTAAAACAGTATGAATAAACAGCGAGTCCCGTGAGAGACTACATCAAATCTGTCTAAAGGTCACTTCGCTCCTTCGCTTTGTTTCACAGTTTTGGTCAGCGACCAAAAGCCGTCGGACGATTGTCTGCTGAAAGATATTCAACAGTTATGATTAATAAGCTAAATATGGCAGCGGTACTTCTCCATTTCCCTCGCTCCCCGCAAACTGAAACGTTTCCAGCCAGGCGGACTGAATCCAGCGCCGTCCAAATGCTTAATTTCATTACATGGTATTAACACACACTGGCTTCCCCCGAATGGGCGGCTTTGAGCTCTCAGGCCTCAAACAATAACCCCGAGCAGCCAGGGGCCGCCGGCACAAACGCCACGCGGGAGAGCCGTTTCATAATCCTGAAGTCTGTCAAATATTTTGATATGTCCCGCGCTCCATGGCGCGCCACCTCCCGGGCCTTTTCCGTTCTCGGGAACAATCGCCTGAGACGGACAGAGCCACCGGTTCCTGACAGAGAAAACCCGAGCTCACGCGGGCCCTGCAGCTGCTCGTCTTCCCATGAGCAGGCGGGACGTCGCTCTCAGGAAACGCCTCTCGACCTGACCCGACCGCCACACGGGTTACCCACAGTGCACTGCTGTCTGACAGGGTCACGCTCAGGAACGAAGTAAAGAAAAGTCTGAGAGCTTACTGTAAAATAAAGAAAATGTCCAAGAAAGGTCAGGGAAAAGAGTCTTCTGCACATGATGTGAATGTGTGACATCACTTGTGCAGCAGAAACAGTGTGAAACAGCATGAAAATGATTCCTAGAACTAATCTTGACAGGCTGTGTTCACAATAACACACTCCCATACTAGACACAATCATGGAACACCCGGATAAAATACACCAGTAAAACACTACATTTGATCAAACACAACAGCACACACTCTTAAAAATCAAGATTATTTATTGGTATTGCTGGTTCCGTAAAGAATCCATGGAAACTTTCTATTGCACATATTAAATAAAATATTAAAATGTTCTTCACTGTAACCAAAAATGGTTCTTTTAAGAACTGATCACTTTAAGGTTCTTTGCAGAACCAAAAATGGCTCTTTTATGGCATCGCTGTGAAAATAATTTCCGGGATGATTAGTACAGTATATAGCCTACTGCACAGTGTGCACTATGTAGTAAGCTAAAATTGCATTGCAACATAGCCATGGTCTAAAAACTACTCTTCTTCCTAAATCCAGGACTAAAACAGGAAACTTGAACAAATCATTACATTTAAATGAAAAAACAAATATTTACACAATCAAGACTTTATATCTCAGATTGGCCGATATTAACGATGCAATGTGTACATTTTAGGAGGATCTATTGAAAGAAATGCAATATAATATACATAACTATGTTTTCAGTGGTGTATAAAGACCTTACATAATAAATCTTTATGTTTTTATTACCTTTAAAACATTTCTATCTCATACAAAAGGTCCCCTTTTATGTTAAGTCACCATTTTGCGCCAGCATGTTTCTACAGCAGCCCTAAACGGACAAACTGCTCGACTGGCTACTCTCTGCTGTCTCAGATGATGACATCTTTGTCCTGTGTTGGCCACCTTAGCTTCTAGATAATGCAATTCACAATCTAACCACTACATGCCGTGAAAATGTACACACTGCACCTTTAATGCAATATCACACGAACAAAGATGCCGTTGCCGTATATCAGCAGCGATGTGATGCGGCCGTGGCCACGAATGTAAATAAATAAGAAAAAGGCTCAAGAAACTCCTGTCTTGTGTGTGGAATTACGTTTTCATGCCACAGATTCAGATCTTCCAATGCAAATTCAAATTATGTGTCCAAGCCTCCGTAATCCGAAAACGTCACGTTAGAACTATCGACAAGTTATGGAGTAAAAAGAGGCGCACAATTATGATGTTGCTTTTATACAACAGTCCAATAAACAAGCATTTGATATTGAGTAACGTACATGTTAGTCCCATGTCTGTTTTTGATCTGCCAACAAAAGTAGTTCCAAATGAAGCCACAGCAGAACCGCTGCAACACACAGTTTCTGAATGATTTTCTGGAAAAAAGGACCATTTGTTTCCCTAAATAAATCAAAGTTTTTGAACAAATCAAAACAAGTCACCTGTCAGTGTTTTTGAACAAATCGGTTGAACGATGCACTGACTCCGTCATAAAGGTTCAGCTGTTTTATTCCCGAATGAATCAGTGTATTAGAATGAATTGGTTGAATGAATGACTCAGTGAATCATCCATGAAGATTATTTCAGTGCTGAACGAATCAGCGTTTTTGAGTCGGTTGAATAAATGATAAGCGGTGTCGTTCCCAAATGAATATGATTATTTGAACAAATCAATTAAATGAATGATTCAATGACTCACTAACATAGAGTAACTTGTTTTATTCCAAAATGAATCAGCATTTTTGAACGAATCCGAATGATCCACTCATAAAGACAGTCACTTGTCGCCACCTACTGGTGTAACTATTTAATTAATGTAAAATCCCAGACAGGCGGAGTGATACAGACAGTGAACAGTCCCAGTGCACTCCAGTTAGACCAATCAGATTTGAGGACCAGAACTAACTGCTCTATAACTCACGCTTTAAACTTTTTATTTGTGCTCCGACAGATATAAAGGTGTGGACGTCTAGACAATAAACTTTCTTAAAACACTTGTCAGAGAATATCCCGTCCGGATGTGAACCACGGCTAAGTTTGCTTTAAACTTGCGAGGTGGAATATACCATGAAGGTAACTTTGCAAACTTATGTTGAACAGACATGAATATTTATAGAAAATTCCCAGCGGTTTATGTTGCGATAACAGGCCCTGACTGGTCGTCCCGTTAGTCCTGAGCACCAGATGAAAGGAAAAGGATCCGTCGTCTTTTCCCGGGCTCCGTTTCTCCCGCGCTCTGGGACACAATAGCCGACCGGCTCTTCAATTAGTTTGCCATCTCAGACTGACGACTTGACAGGTCCAGCTAATTGTTAATCCAGCCATAAATGTTGCTCGGTGTAATTAATCACATAACAAAGCAGGAGTTTCCAACAATGGGATGTGTGTCGGAGCAAACCCAGCGGCCCTGAATGAAGGTGCGACCCCATTACAATAAACGTCTCAAAGAGCCGAGCGCCAGGTTCGGCCAGTATTTAATCTTCATTTAGCGGCGATATGTGAGCACTGACTGCAGATCAGTGTGTAAATACCACCGTGCGGCCGCTGTGGGTGAATGTTAATCTGGAGTTTGGAGCAGAAACCGCTCGGGGTCAAGCACCATTCATCATTATATGAAGAGGCATTCGGCCCGACTCACATGGCAGCTGGTGCGAGAGAAAAAAGGTATTCTTTGAAAGAGCGGCGCGAGAGGAGGGGTGTGTAAGAACACAAGGTGTCACGTCAAGAGTGAGTTACGTGCCGTGGCGATGATGTCATCTCTCCGTGACCTCCTCAGTCACAAGACCTCGGCGTTCCTGGGAAGGCCCGATCGCACACAAAGGAGCGGCTTATTGCACACTAATGCATTTCACTGCCGTGACCCATAAGTGCATATTTTTGTGAGTTCAAATTATGATTAATATGTGTTTTGTATCTGGTAGCTGAGGAGATGACGCGGACAACAAGAGCATCCCTTGTTCGGATGAAAAGATCCCCGGGCTATGAGCGCTCAAATGGACAAATGAGATGATTTGGGAAAACGGACACAGACACGAGATTCTCTCTCTCTCGGAAAAAATAGTAGACATTTTTTCCTTAGTATGTGTGTGACTGTTTGAGTAAAGCATTAAACCACTTGAGGACGTTACAGTGATATTATTATTGTTACCTGTGGTAAAATCAGTGTAATGTGTGACAACTGACACTAGCATTCAAAAGTTTTGTTTTTAAAGAAATACTTTTAATCAGCAAGGACACATTAAAATGATTAAAAGTGACAGTAAAGACATTTATAATCTTACAAAAGATTCTATTTCAAGTAAATGTGATTCTTTTGAACTTCATTAAAGAATCCTGCAGAATAAAATTATGGTTTCCACAGAAATCTGAATGTTTTCAACATTGATAATAATCATAAATGTTTCTTATCATATTAGAATAATTTCTGAAGGATCATGTGACACTGAAGACTGGAGTAATGATGCTGAAAATTCAGCTTTGATCACAGGAATAAATTACACTTTACTATATATTCACATAGAAAACAGCTGATTTACACTGGAATAATATTTCACTGTTTTACTGTATTTTTGATCAAATAAATGCAGCCTTGGTGAGCAGAAGAGACTCTTTCAGAAACTTTTAAAATCTTACAGTCTTTCAGTACACTCGTGTACGTTCACACACACTTTACCATGTTTATTGCTAGTTCGCTACTAGATATTAATCA
>RJVU01051519.1:9568719-9579193 GCA_003731715.1 Anabarilius grahami | reverse complement strand
AAAAAAAAAAAAAAAAAGACCCGCCACACACGTGTTTTTACATTGTACTCATATTTAAAAAAATACCTGGTTACACTTTATTTTGTCAGTATTACAGTGTAATTATACATTTAAGTACTGAGTAATGACAATTAACTACATGTACTTACTATAGGGTTAGGATGAGGGTTTGGTTTAGAGTTAATTACAGTTTGCATAGACCCAAGTTATTACTAAAGTAACTACATGTTTACTTTAGTAATAAGCTTTCCTGTAGCTCAGTGGTTAGAGCATGGCACTAGCAATGCCAAGGTCATGGGTTCGATCCCAGGGATTGCACATACTCAGATACAAATGTATAGTATAATGCAGTGTAAGTCGCTTTGGATAAAAGCGTCTGCCAAATGCATAAATGTAAATGTAAATGTAACATGTGTAACAATGACACTGTAAAATAAAGTGTTACCAATACCTGCATGTAATAACAGCTGTAATTATTATCTGTCATTCCATCTATAGTGACACTGTTGACCTTCCCTTCCCTCGTAAATCACCTTTAACCAACCCATCCCCGCACACCTGTCCTAACCTCACCTGTCTCCTCCTCAATAGCAGCAAGTGTTTTGCAATTCATCACCAAATTAACTACACTGTACTTATTTCTTGATGTAAGCACACAGTAGTTCAGGACACCTAATATAAAGTGTGACCCAGATGTTCGTCTGAATCTCTTTTACATGTGAAAGTGTGTTCAGTGAAACAGCTGCTCTCTTCACCAGCTCAGGAAATTATCATAAAGTTAATAAAATCCACTTCTGAACTGTAACTGGGACCTGCAGAGGCCTGAAGCGACGGTACGTTCATAACTGACCCCTGAAAACCATTTCAACAAATCATAATATTTCTGCAGAGGTTCTATTGTTGCTCAATCTGCTTCAGCACCTGATAAATGAATTATTTAAGGTCCCATTCAAATGTGTTATTAACATCTCACTGTAGTATTATTAAAATTTCACTGTGATATCATGTGACACTAGTATTTTATTCATATTTCTCTGTTCCGTGACTGTAGCATTAATATTTGAGTGTAATCTGACCGTGGAGTGCTCTGAATATTCTCGCCGCTCTTATTGTGCTGTTAATGTGACGGCGGCTCTTGAGCGCTGATGATGGATGTGACGGTTCGAGCGTCTGTGTCTCTGATCGCAGCAGCTGACAGCTTAAACAGGTGCGTCTGGACTTCATCACACACACACACACACACACACTGATGTTTAACACCAAACCACAGAAACATTAAAAAGTGCGAAGCATACCTCTATAGAGAATACTGCATTTATGGACACAACATATTATCTACCGTTCAACACCAAACGTCTCTTCTGTTCACCAGAGCTGCATTTATTTCATCAAAAATACAGTAAAACAGTGAAATATTATTCCAGTGTAAATCAGCTGTTTTCTATGTGAATATACAGTAAAGTGTAATTTATTCCTGTGATCAAAGCTGAATTTTCAGCATCATTACTCCAGTCTTCAGTGTCACATGATCCTTCAGAAATCATTCTGATATGATGATTTGATGCTCAAGAAACATTTATTTATTATTATCAATGTTGAAAACAGTTCATATTTTATTCTTCAGAATTATTTGATGAACAGAAAGTTCAAAAGAACAGCATTTATTTGAAATAGAATCTTTTATGGTCACTTTTGATCATTTCAATGCATCTTAAACTACCCTAGCAACCGCATAACAACACCCTAGCAAC
This sequence comes from Anabarilius grahami, assembly GCA_003731715.1. Classification (NCBI taxonomy): domain Eukaryota; kingdom Metazoa; phylum Chordata; class Actinopteri; order Cypriniformes; family Xenocyprididae; genus Anabarilius; species Anabarilius grahami. Next base: position 9,577,442 of record RJVU01051519.1, on the reverse strand, counting down.
CACCCAGAGTACCCTAGCAACCACATAGCAACACCCTAGGAACCACCTCAAGTAACCTAGCAACTGCATAGCAACCTCCTAACAACTGTCAATCTGTTTTTCTTCAAAACTTCAAAACTTTGAAAACTGAAAACCAGTGGTGTATAAAGTACTTAAAAATCATACTTGAGTAAAAGTATAGATATCTTACCAGAAAATGACTTTGGCAGAAGTTAAAGTCACTGTTTAGAATGTTACTTGAGTAAAATTTTTAAAGTATCTGATATTTTTTTGTACTTAAGTATTTTTTATTTTTATTAAACGTATAAAGTGTTGAAAGTAAAAGTACAAGTAAATGTAAAATATAAAAGGAGGAAAAAAATATTATAAAAAATTGTTCTATACACAGTTTGAGCAGCAAGATTGTGTTCAGTTTTAACTCTCTTTATTACATTTTGTTTCACTGAATTAAAAAATATGGCAGAATGTTTATTGTAATTTTTAAATATAAAAAATACTACTTTATTAATTATACACTGATCGTTCTTGTTAATTCATAGTGCATTATAACTAATGTAACAGACAACTTTAAAATGTTAAAATGTAAATGTTGAAATTAACACTGAACATTACTTTTATAAACCTTATTTAATGTTACAAATGGACTCTTATTGTAAAGTGTTTCCATTTCATATAAATCCAAATGACCATCTTTACACACAAAGGCATAGCATGGGTCTATTATATGTATACTTTTACACATTATTTGCCTCTATTTTAGAAAACTTGATGATTATCTAATCAAAATATGTGTTACAGTGCCAATAAAAAGAAGAACTGAATACATTTCTGATTTGTTGTTTCTGTCGCTGCATGATGAGAATACAGTTTAAATATGCAACTTTGCTGGATAATGAATGTATAACAGAGAACAAATGGATATAAACTAATGCACATGAATGGTAACAATCGTGACATTAAACAGTTGGTGTTTTTGTCAAATTGTTTTAACCGCTTGAGGTACTACTAATGTTAGCATCCTCTCAGCCTCGACGGCAAACATACTCCAGTTCTCCACTAATGCGGCATCTACTCAACAAACTAATTACTGTATAATGATATGAAAACATGTACTGTAGTGTACACTGTATTTAAATCCGTTTTTGAAGTGTCCCGCTCTGTGCAGCAGCCTCACGTCACGTGTCAAAACAAACTCTACGAGGAATCAGTGATAGTTTTAATTTGCCTCTAGAGGCCGCTCTTTGACAGGGCAGTCTTCTCAGATTTTAAAATACTTCAAACTTTCTGGTCAGTCTTTCTCAAGCCAGCATCAAAGTTTGTGTCTAAGTATTAATTTATATTTCTAAAAAAAATCTTGCTGACCTCAAAATTTTGGACGATAGTGTTGGTTGTGGTTTGTGCACATCATCTTCTCTTGAATGCTTCCAGAAATGTTTTATTTATTTTGTATTTTGAAATGCCAATGCCCTGTCCTTGACATTAAAGTCGACCTATTAACTTGCATAAAATATTAATAACTCATGTTGACATCACAAATTCCTTTTAGTTTTCAGCCACTTGTCCTAAAGAGACACTTTTGGCATCCATTCAAAGGATAAAGTCAATCCCCGTGCTTCAGTTTTTCAGTCTTCAACACTTCATTTCTAATACATCACATTACAGACAGGAAAATGGGTTGAGAAAGCTGTTAAATGTTGACTTTAACTCTACTGACCATGAGCTGAAATGAGTTCTTAATGATTCTTACGCTTAACACAGTCGTGTGCACTACAATTCCTCCACTGAAAATCCACCAAACTCTCACCTCATTTAAATAAGAGAGAGAGTTTAAAAACCAACCGCACATCTTTAAAGTGCCTTTGATTTGCATCATTAACCGTTTTGGACACCGAACCTGAAGTGAAGCCGAGTTGTGCGCTTGGACACGGATCCCATCTGGATGTGATTCTATGGGCCGGAAGTTAAAGATGTTTGGAAAATTGCAGCGATTATGGAGCTCGAACGCCATTGGACGCTCAAATCCAAGAGCAGAACATCCTGCAGCCAAAGCGGCCCAATAAAAGCTGGCGAGAGTCAGGAATCTTTTCACTCAGCACATGGTCCTCTTTAAATTGGAGGCATTTTATTATTATGGAAATAGACATGCTTTTCTGTATAATTTTGCTTTGAACTGTGTTTTCTAGCTTTGCAGCTTTAATGAAGTCACAGGCCTGAGATATTGTGACTAGACAATATATTTTAACAGTGCCGTCTCTCAAAGTGCTCATATGCACATTTAGATTTATGTATATTTATTTGGCAAGCTCTCTCTAAACAAGAAAGTGCACACGGGCTCTTTTCCAAAACCTAGTGAGCTGCCTTATAAGGGACCGATTTGGAACACACTACATAGGCAACAACTCTGTGAAGGATAAATGTGACTGACCAAAAAAATCGTGCTTTTGAAACGGCCTTTGCATTTGTATTTTCAGTATATGCAAGTTTACAATTGCTTAAAGACTTTCTTTCTTAATAACAGCAAACGTTTATGGCTTTGCTTCTTTTAGCCCGGCGGCTGTTGTTCACAGGATGTTCACCCTTCCTTATTATTTAGAGGGAAAAAGCCAAACAGAAACTCAGCTGATGCATTTCCGGCTCTAATCCTGTGTTTGCTTAAACTCACTCTGAGGCCGTCGTGTTTTGATTGGATGTGTTTGGCAGCTCTTTTGAATATGGGTTTAAACTGCGGCGCTAATCTGTTGGACAGAGAACTTTTTCAACCCACTCAGCGACGAGTCGATTATCTCTAGAGACGCAGAGATGATAAAAAGATATTCCTTCGCTGTGAGCTTCACCAACGGCACGGACGCAGACGCTTTCAAAGGCCCGAGGCAGAGCCGCTTTATCGCTCGCCAGCTCCTCCGTACTGTATCACGCTTAATGAAAGCTTCAGAATACAGGAAGCAGCCTGAAGTTCCTCAACGCTTCGCTCTCCAATCCCGGATTCCTCAGCATCCTCTCACCGTCGAACCCTTGGCCTTCAAACCAAGCGGTGGCAATCGCTTGAGAAAAGTCACAAGAAATTAATTTCCTCTCTGGAGAAGAGGACATTCCAGTCGTAAGGCCTTCCTGTCATCTGCGGGCCATGAGCGTGAGACGTGCGTTCCTCGAGCGTCCAGCGGCACACAGGTGAATCTGATTACAGAGAACTGAAGTGTGGATCAGATACGAGACAGAAGAGAGACACTGGAGTAAAAGAGGCAGACAAACATTCAGGCTATTAAGATTAAAGTCAAATTAACTGCACTTAACACATGATTACATGGTGATTTCGCTTTGTGATCTCTGACCTGCATATTATGAACAATAATATTTTCCATGATGCATTTCACAGCAGGTCTGTGGTAGATGAGGAAACTCCACATGACTGTTTACAGATTGCAATGAAAAATGTACATGGGAAATACATACAAAGAAGTCTCTTCTGCTCACCAGAGCTGCATTTATTTGATCAGAAATACAGTAAAACTGTGAAATATTATTACAATGTAAAACAGCTGTTTTTTATGTGTATATACACCGATCAGGCATAACATCATGAGCACTGACAGGTGAAGTGAATAACACTGATCATCTCTTCATCACGGCACTGTTAGTGGGTGGATATATTAGGCAGCAAGTGAACATTTTGTCCTCAAAGTTGATGTTAGAAGCAGGAAAAATGGTCAAGCGTAAGAATTTGAGCGAGTTTGACAAGGACCAGATTGTGATGCTAGAGACTGGATCAGAGCATCTCCAGACCTGCAGCTCTTGTGGGGTGTTCCCGGTCTGCAGTGGTCAGGATCTATCAAAAGTGCTCCAAGGAAGGAACAGTGGTGAACCGGCGACAGGGTCATGGGCGGACGAGGCTCATTGAAGGCTGACCCGTGTGATCCGATCCAACAGGCGAGCTCCTGTAGCTCAGATTGCTCCAGAAGTTAATGCTGGTTCTGATAGAAAGGTGTCAGAATACACAGTGCATCAGTTTGTTGCGTATGGAGCTGCATAGCTGCAGACCAGTCAGGGTGCCCATGCTGACCCCTGTCCACCGCCGAAAGAGCCAACAGTGGACACGTGAGCATCAGAACTGGACCACGGAGCAATGGAAGAAGGTCTGATGAATCTTCTTCTACATCACGTGAATGGCAGGGTGCGTGTGCGTCTCTTACCTGGGGAACACATGGCACCAGGATGCACTATGGGAAGAAGGCAAGCCGGCGGAGGCAGTGTGATGCTTTGGGCAATGTTCTGCTGGGAAACCTTGAGTCCTGCCATCCATGTGGATGTCACTTTGACACGTACCACCTACCTAAGCATTGTTCAGACCATGTACAGCCTTTCATGGAAACGGTATTCCCTGGTGGCTGTGGCTCTTTCAGCAGGATAATGCTCCTGACACAAAGCAGAAATGGTTCAGGAATGGTTTGAGAAGCACAACAACGAGTTTAAGGTGTTGACTTGGCCTCTAAATTCCCCAGATCTCATTCCACAACAAACAACTCCGATCCATGGAGGATCCACCTCACAACTTACAGGACTTACAGGATCTGCTGCTAACATCTTGGTGCAGAAACCACAGCACACCTTCAGGGGTCTAGAGGAGTCCATGCCTCCACGGGTCAGGGCTGTTTTGGCAGCAAAAGTGGACCAACACAATATTAGGAAGGTGCTCATAATGTTATGCCTGATCGGTGTATATATATATATATATATGTAGTTTTTGTTTGTTTGTTTGATCTTTTCTATACAGAGAAATTTGAAGAAGAAAAAAAACACTTATGCAAGACTTAAAATGTGTTTACTTCTAAAAGCAATCATTCATGTTAACCAGAGATCACTAATCGCTGAGCAAAACGCTTGACTTTAAACCACACAAAGAATGTTTCACACAAATACATAAATCACTTGTTTTAAAGGGTCGTTTAGAGGAGAAAAAGAATTGGCCAAGAATCAGAGAGAAGATTCAACCTCGAGCTGAGGTCAAGAGAAACACACACACACACACACACACGGTCTAAATGTCAATAACTGCATTCCTAATTGAGATGAACTTGGACCTGAAATTAAATGTTCTTTTAAACAAACAACAACAACAACAACTAAATGCCAGAAGGAGAGCAGAGTTTAAGACAATGAATGCAGGAGTGAACTTCAGGTTTCTCTCACAGATGCTTTCAGGACTCGTTTAAACCTGCTGTCAACATCTGTCTCGGCTGAATCACCCTCACTGTACGGTGTGCAAATTAAAGCACAAAAAGTCGTGTCACTGTCCCACTAGCATGCTTTACTGTTAGTAATCATCCCAAATTAAGTGCCATTCAAAACCTTAAACACTCAAAATCTGTCCTGTGAGAACTGTTTTGAAATTAGACATTGCGTTATCATGGAAATGGTACTTTAAAACCTTTCAGCGGGCTCCTCCCCCTGGTGGGCGGAGTCATGTTTCATATTTTACTAAGTTTACTGCACCGTTTTATAATTAGATCTTTTTCTAATCTTGACAAAACACATCTACTTGTTCTGATAGCATTTCATTTTTTTTAGATTCGGTATATATTTCATTATAGCATGTGCAGATTGTCCTGTAGGTTCGGAGTTTTGGTGGTTTTTGTGTCTGAGTGACAAAAGAATTCATGAAAGATGTCGTTATTGAATGCATTTTGTGCCGAAGCAGTGATTAATGATCCTCAGTTTATCCACATTCAGAGTTTGAAGAGTGACCTAAGAATGAAAAGTGAAGTCCTGTTAAACCTGTTTGCTTCAGCTCAATGATTCTCACCTGTACAAGATTCGTCTGTCTGCACCTCAGCCGCCTACATCATCATCATCATCATCAGGACGAATGAATGAAATGAAGACAAACTGGAGGACAGTTTAGATACACAACAATAGACAGAGAGAGAGAGAGATAGAGAGAGAGAGAGCGGGAGGAATCACTTAACATTCCCACATCAACTATTTCCTGTTCACAACATTTCTACTTCCCCCTCCTTTATTTACAGTACGGCTTCAATTCCCAAGCTCCACTGTTTACCTCCAATAATAACATGGAGCTATTAATCACAATCTCTCGCTTTTTACGGCATTTTCCTGTAAACTTCAACTCCGCAAGAACAAACAAAACACGTTGGGTTGCCATAGTATCAGAGCTGGTTCAGAGTCTTCCAGCGTTTGTTGAAACTGTAAATAAAGAATGTTAAAAGAGACGCGGTGCTGACGTGACGCCAGAGCCCAAACGGCACCGAAGCATTCTGGGCCTGCTGGTCTTGAACCAGGAACCGCCAGTGTCAGAGGTCAGAGGTCACCATCAAGTACTGCATTCAACGAGTCATTCTGACTATAAATAAAACAAGAACTAGATCACTCTCATTCTAGTCTTACTCCTGCGCTGCACAGCTACATCAGACACTGGTGCACAGGTTATTAATCAGTTCCGTCATTCATCTGAAGCAGAACTGACTTCATGGGTCATCATGCACACGTCAAACACACAGTCAGTGACGACATATAAAAAGATCAACGTGCCTTTAACCCTCTGGTGTTGTTCGGTCATTTTAGACCGGAATTATTTATTTATTGAAATTTTAAAAATCGCTACTTCATCAGAATGGTATGAAACTCTGTGATTTCTATGGCAGTCGCTATGTGACCACACAGAAAATATCATGGACTTGATTCGAAAAAACTAAAGGATCATAAGAAAATAGTCACACTTGTGTTGTTCGCGTTAAAAAATGATCGTCATTGGAAATGAACGGGAAAAAATAGGCAAAAATATGAAAATACTGAGAATTTTTGTGTGTGGGTCAATGACGTGACGGGTCATTTTTTTGTCCAAAGACTTTAATAATAATAAAAAACAAAGATATGACATCAAAAGTGTGTAAGGAAGTACAACTAGATCTCTTTTATTGAATCAAAAAGGTTTTAATTATATTTTGCTGCATATAAAGGTATTTTAAAGATTTTGAAGTGTCAAAAGGTCATTCGGTTTAACCGTCCAAAGGCCAATACAGCATTTAATTTGTGATTAAAATATCTTAAAATGTAATAAATGTATGTATTTTTTATTCCGGCATGATTTCATAACATCATATATCAACATAGTGCAAAATGGTGTTAAAATTATGCGTAGAAGTCGTTGCTTTGTTATGAGAAAGAATGTCCGGAAAAATTAATTTCATTGATGTCATTCGGAGTAACCGATATAAAGGGACCATTTTGGATCAAGTCATGCGGTCAGTATCATGTGACAGGATGTGACATCATTCAGACACCTGCAAAGGACCACATGGTCATGAAGCAAAGTAACTAACTCTTTGATAAATTCATGTTTTCACTTGTTCATACGCATGTCCCGAAACATCAGGTCATTCGGTGCAACCGCTATAAAACATGGAAAATGTTGTGATATTTTAAAAACTTGTACTAAATATAAAATGTTTGATTGTTCTTTTGCTAGATATCAGCCTGTTAGCATCGTTTGAAAATATCGTCATTCGGTGTAACCGAAATTTTGGTTAAACTGAATTACTTTTTTGGTGACAAATTTTGTCCATCTTGTAAAAATGACAAAAACAGTGTTAATTGATTATAAAAACTGCATAATAAATTTTTTTTACACTTTTAAAAACCTTATTCATCAGTGACCCGTGTACAATCTAGAAATCATCCACGATTCAGAAAAAAACTGCACAGCAATGAATGGGTGACTCTCTAAAACATCGAGAGTGCAAAACAGACCCTCTGATGAAGCATTCCTGTTCATTTTTGTAACATTTTTTGTTGAGTTTTGATGTAATGCATAACAAAATGTCTTTCTCTGTGTTCAGGTTTGACTAGTAAAATTAATGCAAAAACAAACACATCAAATCAACATTTCAAAAAAAAAAAAAAAAAATCTAAACCCTGACAAAAAGTAGTCTTTGAGAATATCTAAATATATATCCAAATCCACAACTTAAGTATTTATGTCTAAAAACACCTAGAGAATTTATAAGCCTTTTTATATAGCGCTATACAGGCATCTAGTGGTTATACCACGACATTACAGAGGTTTTTCTTTTTTTACTCCCTCCAGATGGCACTAATCTGCCTTCAGAAATTAATTTTAAAGGCATTTTCTCTATTTTAAAATGAAATACTGCTTTTATTGAAAAATTATAAAAAATATATTTTTTTTTTATTATTTTCAATATGAAAAAAATATCATAATTATTGCATAAACATAAATAAGTACCATAAAATTCTCGCAAAATACAAAAGAAAAAAACATTATTGAACAAAAGTGCATTACAATGATTTTACTGAAAATAAAAAAAAAGTTACATTTCAGGTGTTTCAACACAAGTGTGCGCCCCAAATTGAAAGTGAAAGAGAAAGTGAAAGTGAAAGTGAAGTGACCAAGTATGGTGACCCATACTCGGAATTTGTGCTCTGCATTTAACCCATCCAAGTGCACACACACACCGTGAACACACACACCGTGAACACACACCCGGAGCAGTGGGCAGCCATTGCTGCGGCGCCCGGGGAGCAGTTGGGGGTACGGTGCCTTGCTCAAGGGTCTCACCTCAGTCGTGGTATTGAGGGTGGGGAGAGCGCTGGACATTCACTCCCCTCACCGACAATCCCTGCCGGACCTGAGACTCGAACCCATGACCTTTGGGTTACAAGTCCGACGCTCTATCCATTAGGCCACGACT
>RJVU01051519.1:9556935-9568137 GCA_003731715.1 Anabarilius grahami | reverse complement strand
GGGGTACGGTGCCTTGCTCAAGGGTCTCACCTCAGTCGTGGTATTGAGGGTGGGGAGAGCGCTGGACATTCACTCCCCTCACCGACAATCCCTGCCGGACCTGAGACTCGAACCCATGACCTTTGGGTTACAAGTCCGACTCTCTATCCATTAGGCCACGATTGCCCCCAAATGAACAACACCAGAGTTTTAAATGGTTGGTTTATAGCACAGACACTTTATAACTAAAGAATTTAAACAAATTATTGACCATTTCTCATTTGTGCAATGAGAGGAGAACCCATTAACCAAATCTGTAGTGAAAAGACTCACTGCCATGGTGATTAAACGTTGTGGCTGGTTGCTAGGGCGTTGCTACGTGGTCACATGTCTGATCTGCATTAACAGAAACTGTTCAATGGAGGTCACTGCTGCCAAAAAACATCAACCAGTCATTAAATCCAAGGCTTCACATACTTATTCAGTGTTTATGTGGCATATTCATTAAATGTATGTAAACACATCCTGATTTATTTGTTTATGCAGACCGTGTGACTTAGATCAGATCAACTTTTATGACCAATTTAGAGGGTCAACACACTGTTCCCCGCAACTGTATCTGGACATGAAAGCGGAGGATGAAACGAGGCTCACGTTCAGATCACTAACAGTCAGTCAGTATGATGATATTTGCATGTTTACTTCATAACATCAGCGTGAAACATGCAGTTCAGTTCATCAAAACACATCAGATGAACGCTTGATCACATGACCGGAGCGCTCGCGGTTGGTTTGATGGCTGCGCGTCCACCTGTGACCACCAGCCGGGCGAGTCCCTCTCTGATGTCCTGCTTTACTGCCGTTCGTGTAATGGATGACAGCAGAGATGAATACAGTCGTGTTATTAATGTAAGACTGACAGAATGACGGCGTGAGTTATGGCCGCCTTTAGTTCAGAGTCGCCGTTTCATGAGGCCTTCAGCTGAAAGCCATACATAAATGTCATTTGGCAGTGACCATAAACTATTACACAGGCAATTGGTTAGAAGATTTCCTCTGTTATCTATCACGGTTATTTACTAGTGTTTCTTTGTCGGAGCAGACGGACTGAACTATACGGCGCCGCGCTCCGTTTCGAGCCGCTTCATTATGAATGTGTTTTACAGGTGTTAGCGGGGCTTTGAATGAGGAGGTGTTTGAGAAGAAGCACCTAAAAGCTCTATTACTATGCTAATGGAGCGCAGGGAGGGAGGAAGCTCCGGGCTAAACGTAGAGCTCACAAACGGCTTATTTAAATATCAAACCTGCATGTGGAATTGAGCGCAAACACAGGTACTGATGAGGAGAGGGGAATGTCACTCTCAGATGCTCTTTATAAAAATAAAGCAATAAAAACAGACTCACTAGTTGTCGTACAGTAAGAGTATGAGATCGAAAATGAACGTGGAAATCATTTGATGAGGAACGGTTGAGATCTCTGAATGCATTGGTATCTTGGCAAATCAAGAAGACGCATGTGAGAAACTCTCATCTCACTGCCGTCAAGTAGAAACGACTGAGATAATCTGGTGTGTGATCATTCATTTCTAGCACTGTCCAAACAATAACATTCATGCAAAATGCAATAGTCTGCTGGTGGAGCCATCTTTGTGTGTGACGATCGATACTGGACACAGAGATCATGTGTGAGCCCTCGTGTCATCATTCACAAACACGGTATAAACTAATACCACATCAGACCCTGCCTGAGGACATCAGATCTCCGCTCTATATTAGTGCCAAACACAAAAACCCCAGAAAATCAATCTCACACTGAGAATCATTTTTAGCACTGCATTGAAACTCTCCCTCCATGTGTGTTTGAATACGACCTGATCATGTAATGAGTTGTTTTAATCGGAATACTAATTGTTATTCAAGCACAAGGGAGTGTATCTCATTAGGTAAATGAGTTATGATGCGATTGTGAATCTCCCGCCCCCTGCTGCAGTCATGTGATCATCTCAGGTGGGTTTTTACACCTGGAATCTAGAAAATTTGACAGAAAATGAAATTTCTGTCATTAATTCCTCTCCCTCATGTCGTTCCACACCCGTAAGACCTTCGTTCATCTTCAGAACACAAATTAAGATATTTCTGATGAAATCCGAGACTCGTCCATAGACAGCAATTATAATCAACACTTTCAAGGTCCAGAAAGGTACTAAAGACATTGTTAAAACAGTCATGTGACTGCAGTGGTTCAACCTTAATGTCGTGAAGAGACGAGAATACTTTTTGTGCGCAAAAACAAAACAAAAATAACCACTTTATTCAACAATCTCTTCTCTGTCATAATCTTTATGCAGGTGACGCAGTAACACAGTGAAGCTTCGGTGTTTACGTCCGAATGCCGGCTCAGTATTGGCTGAAGCTGATCATGTGATCGCGTGCCAATAATGAGTCGGCGTTCTGATGTGGAAGCGCTGGACGTAAACAACGTATGAGAATGACACAGAAGAGATTGTTGAATAAAGTGGTTATTTTTGTTTTGTTTTTGCGCACAAAAAGTATTCTCGTCTCTTCATAACATTAAGGTTGAACCACTGCAGTCACATGACTGTTTTAACCATGTCTTTAGTACCTTTCTGGACCTTGAAGGTGTTGATTATATTGCTGTCTATAGACGAGTCATAAACCTCTCGGATTTCATCAAAAATATCTTCATAAAATAAAAAAAATCATAAAATCTTATAAGCTTATATCGTCTGATATAGTGAGAATATGGAGGAAAAAACACATCAGTTTTATTCAGAGGCCCAAACTGAGAAAAAATATGCAATTTGCTGCAGATGCTGATATTAACATGGCCAGAAAAGATGAAATTCTGATGCTTGTAATGTGAGATCTTTATAACTTTATAGCAGATACTGACATAAAATGCATATAAATATCAATATCTGCCATATTTTGTCTTAGTAAGATGATATTTAAATGCTTAGTTTGATGATCAAAGCTCTGTAGTTTTAAAACATATAATGAAATACAATGATGATTGTCAGATGAACAAACAAACCTGATGATCATATTTGATACTCATGATTTTTATAATAAATGATGTATGGTAATCAAGTAAACCTGCTGCAGTTGAAATATTACTAACAATATCAAAGTTGTTCTTACATTTACTTGATAAAAATCAGCAGAAAGAGACGTGAAGCACGAGCTGAAGGACGTTTGTACAATTATACTGAAAGACTTTTACTTGATAAAACAGTCTAAACTATCGATCAGAGACAGAAGGACTGGAGGAGATCATGTGAGACAGGTTCATCAGATCATGTTCATCATTTAGAGGCATTAGAAGTGTGTCTATAATACAACAGGCTTTCTAGAGTTCACAAACAACTGGAAAAGTCGTGTTGCCTTCGGATATTGTTGTGGAATCAAGGCACTGGTGTAAATGATCTTTTGTTCACCTGCAAAACAAATGCTTCCTCTATCTGTCTGTCAGCATCGTTCAGATCTCAGATCCTCAGGTGTCTAGAGCTGAGAGTAAGTGAGTCTGATGAGGGCTGTAAGCGTATACCTGCTCCAGAACACATCCAGCTGAAGCAGCATTGATTCAGTTCATTATGTGTACAGCAAAACCAATTTAGCTGAAGAGGCTGAGCTCGACCCGATCGCATCCTAATCCCTGATTACTGCCCTGACCTCCGGTGAGCGTCAGACGCTGCTCTCCCGCCCTCAGAAGGGAACACGCCGCTTCAGATCTGAGCGTATTTCCACTGTGATACGGGATGTTGGGAACGCATTATAGCAGCTGCTGCGACTCATTATATATGCGCTGATTAGTTGCATTATAAGTTGACAACATGTAAACATGTGTTTTGTACAGGACGAGGTGACGTTCAGACGGGCATTAGCGTCAACTGCGTTTCCAATAAACACCGCCTGAAGGTTCAGCTGACGTGAACGGAAGTTTCTCCATCGAAGCGTCATTGGCTGGTGTTTTCTGTGTTAACAGCCACACACACACTGATCTTACACCACCATAAACACACACCAGCTCAAATGAGCTTCAGCTGATTAACCACCGGGGCTAGTTGTCACACGGGGAGTCATATAGTGATACATTTCTGTTCATTTCAAACTAAATTATTTTAATTTTAATGCCACTGTGACCTTTGTCTTGTTTAGTTGGGTTTAAAAACACTTAATCTTCAGTAATATTATTGATTTGACTGGACTGACACTATCAGACGAGAACAAAACTTGATCTGAATAATGACTCTATTGTCTTCGTTTGCATCATTGATTCTGTTATTTTCCTGTTTATTACTGTGAAGCTGCTTTGAAACTGTCTGTATTATAAAGCGCTGCAGAAATAAAGCTGACTTGACTTTTCCATTTTGGCCAATGAATGAATTCTTTTGTGTTTTCTAATTAAGTTTCTGAAAAATTATTAAAAATCTTATAATGCATTGCTGTAGATCATGCGTTTTTTGTTTGTTTGTTTAGATAGTTGCTTCAAACAAGGTATTCTACTTAAATCTGTGTCATAACCAGCAGGTTCCCACTGTGACAACTTACCCCATACAATGTGACAACATGCCCCGCTGTTTAATGAACATCTTTTTTCCCATGCTAATATCAGTGGAAATGTTAAATAGGTTTTGTAGTCAAAACCTTTAATGTTTATGTTATGTTTATGAAACAACAGTGTGACAACATGCCCCACTGCGGAGTTGACGTGTTCAATGAACTGCAAGTAAATAAACAAACAAAAAAATGTTCTCTGAACGCTCCAAACCTCCAGTCTTGGTTGTGTAAACATGATTAAAGACCGGATAACTTTGAACAAACGTTCTATTAACGTTGTAAGAACGTTTGTTCATAACCTTGCCAGAGTGTTAGCTAAAGTTCTGAGTGAGCTGGGTCTTTATTCCTGTCCAATCAGGTTTACGTCTATACAGAAATATCTAACCATGCACAGAAATACAGTGTGACAACATGCCCCGGTCTGGTGTGAATGTATGTTTTTACTCTCCAGCCTCGATATCATGCGAGAAGCAGGTGAATTTTGGACTGACAGTTTTTATGAAAAGACTTTTAATCCTCTACTATGATAATGACTTTTAATATTTGCTTTCCAGAAAGACACAGAGCTTGTTTTGCTTGTTTTGTTTGATTGTGACAGTGTGTGCGCCGCGTTCACTAACCGGACCCAGAACGGAGCAGGTTTATTTGTTAATCCAACAAACATTTCCTGTTTCATATTGTTCTCGTTGGGTACTGTGTGGCAAACGCAGTTTATTTTGATTTGCCCAATTTTTCTTTTGCGTATTTATGGATTTACTGAGTGGAAACTCACAGACGGAAAACACAATTAGAGGAATATTTGTGCTCAAATATTGGTCTTGTATTGGGTCTCATTCCAGCAAAGTAATTATTGAATTTGTGGGATCAAACAGGGCGGCGCGGGCAGGTAAATACTGTCGGCCAGAGCCGGAGACTGTGAGCAAATCAAAGCATTTATGAGTTTGTGTTTCCTTCAACTCGGTTTATTATTATGAGCTTATTATGAGACGAAAAACACATGAAAGAGAGAAAAAATGAGCAAATGCAACCTGTCCACATACACACGTGTTCTAAGAACGCTTTACTAATGTTCACATAGAGTTTGGAAAACGTTATTTCTGAATGTTCTCTGAGCGTTTAAAACGTCCAAGTGTTGTACATGTTTAAAAAGATTGGTTATTGAAACATTAAAGGAACGTTACTTCTGAACGTTCTGAAACTAAAGTAACATTTAAAACGTTTCAGGTAAAAATGTTCCATGAACGATGTATGTCTTTGTGCTAATGTTTTGAGAACATTATTAAAGAACGTTCTATTAATGTTACTGGAAGAACCTTGTGAGAACGGTCAGCTGACCCCGCAGCTCTGGATCAACAGGAAAACTGTTCTGGACTCAAACGAGTCTTTCATACTCAAACTATCGTCGTGTTTGTATGTGTGATTCTTCATTGCTGTGAGAGGAAAACCATCTGAACTGACCTGAAAACCGTCCAGATCATCAGCATCTCAATTTAAATCATATTTTGAAAGAAATTAATACTTTTATTCAGCAAGGACGCATTCAATTGATCAAAAGTGACAGTAAAGACATTTATAATGTTACAAAATATTCTATTTCAAGATGCTGATTTTAATGATGCAGAAAATTCAGCTTTGATCACAGGAATAAATTACACTTTACTATATATTCACATAGAAAACAGCTGATTTACACCCAAATAATATTTCACTGTTTTACTGTATTTTTAATCAAATAAACGCAGCTTTGGTGAGCAGAAGAGACGCTTTCAGAAACATAATCTTTCAAAGAAATATTTCCAACCCCAAACGACAGGAACATTTTTCCAAAATTAAACAGCGCATTCAAGCTATTCATTTGATTAGTGCGTTGCCTGGAAATCAAACAGGAAAACAATATATAAATAATACACATTAATTGACAGACAATTTCTTTCTCCATTTTAATGTTGCATATAACGGTCTTTTAAAAAAAAAATACTTTAGTTTCTTGTAATGAATGTGTGGCAGTGCTGTGGAGTGAGACGAGGCTGACGGTTCAGTGAATGTCTGCGGATGTGAAGCTCACGAGGACGAGACTGTGTGTTTCTAACATAGACGACTGCTGCACCCTACAGTTAGCAGACAGATCACACCCTCACATCTACACAACTCTACACAACTCTACTCAACACAGGACTACAGGAGAATCAGGAGTCAGTCGCTCAGTAAATCACTAATGATATTTAAAGCACATGTATTCAGACTTCCAAACCATTTCAAAGGGATGCACAGAAAATAAATACAGAATATGTTTATATATGAAAAATCAGGACTGGAAATGTACATTTTTATAGTAAAATATATGCATAAATTATACTCTGGCCTAAAATATGTTTGTGTGTCAGAGAATCATCTGATCATCCAGTAATCACAAAGAACTTTAAAGAACCCTGTAAAGAAATCAGCTTGTTTTCACCAGATCTGATGTGTGTGTGTGTGTGTGTGTGTGTGTGTTCACAGATGAAGTGGATGAGGGTTGGAATAGAGAGGTCACATGGTGAAGAAAACCCTCGACAAGCTCACAAAAACCACCGAGCGCTGCTGATCACCAAAATAAAAAGAGAAACACTCTTATTAACACTTTGAAACTGCAGCATTCCTCTGGTATAGTTTTCTCTCTATTCATAATGAGATTCTGGAGCGAAACCTTAAAACCTGCTGGTGATTTTTGATCACCTGTTAAACAGAATATAAATGAGCAATATTGTGATCAACTTTCAGCAGCACCAAACACGCCCCCATCTGCCATCGGTCAGTCAGACAGATAGCCCCGCCCCAAACTCACATGATTGGTCGCTCAAACAAAGAGATCACAGAGTCAGTGAACATCTGCAGCAGCTGTGGATGGAGATGAGTCTTCTGTCCTCCGTCTCACACACACACTCACGTCACGTACCCGCTCTGATGTCATCTGTGTTTCCCTCCGGACCGACGGAGATCCCACATCATCCGACCCGCCGGAGACTCCACGGGATGAGTTTCTCACGCTGCTCTTCTTAAAAATAAAGGTTTGAAGATTTTGAATATTGCTCTGGTCACGTGACCTGTTACACCGCACAGATCATTCGCCGGTCTATCAACATTAACAAACACTGGGACTGAACAGAAACTACTATTTGGTCAAATTAGTGACACTAAATTCTGATTGGATGAGCTGTTTGAGGTCGTTATAACACACATTGATGCTGCATTGCTTGGCAACTGTATCCACTACAGTTACACATATTATATTACTTGGAATTATGATTATTATTAATAACAAATGTTACTTTTTTTTAAAGTCAGCATGAAAGGGAAGTTGCACTAGTCTTTTCTTCTCTATTGTGTCGTATATCCGAGTGAAACGCTTCTGGAACAAGAACAAATGTAGGGCGGGGCTTGATTTTGATTGGATGGTTGTGGTTTGCTATTGGTGGATCTCATGTGAGTGACAGGTTGCCCCGCCCTCGTCATCAGAGAAGAGAAGAGATGCTGCAAGAGGAAGATATTCTGATTCAAGATTACCAGAACATGAATTTAACACAATAATGATAAATCATTTAGAATAAACACTAATATTCAATTGTTCATTTTGATTTCATGGGGACTTTAAATTTACTTTAATAAGTTACGATAACATTTACATTAAAGCAACTGTTAAAGAAAAATGAAGATCTTGTCATTATTTATACACCGTCCATGATGAACTGAGTGAGATTCTTCAGAAAATCTCCTTCACAGATAACAGGGAACGTTGTGTCAAGGTTCTCTCAAAGTTATGAACAAACGTTCTTCCAGTAACGTTAATAGAACGTTCGTTCAAAGTTACCTGCTCTTTAATAATGTTCTCAAAACATTAGCACAAAAACATGATTTATACATCGTTCATGGAGTGTGTTTTTATTTCTGAAACATTTTATTTTGACATTTGCCTAACGTTTCTTGTTTCAGAATATTCGAAAGTAATGATCCTATAATGTTCACAAAATGATCAAACGGAACCATTTTAAAAACTGGACATTTTAAACGTTTAGAAATAATGGGAACATTAGCTAAATGCTCTTAGAACATATTTTTGTGAACTGATAAACACAACATCATTTGTAATCAAATGAGAGTAATTAATGACAGAATCTATTCCTTTAAAATAACATGAGGTCGTTCTGCAGATCTGATACAAACGTTCTCTACATTCTGTTCCTTTCTAACCTTACAAAGCACATGAATGAGATCTGTTCAGTGAGGTGTGTGTGTGTGTGTGTGTGTGTGTGTGTGTGTGTGTGTGTGTGTGTGTGTGTGTGTGTGTGTGTGTGTGNNAGAGCTCATGGTGTGGACAGAAGCACAGATTGCAGTGTTGACAGTGAATCTGGGCTTTTCTGTGAGAATCGTGG
Source organism: Anabarilius grahami (assembly GCA_003731715.1). Taxonomy (NCBI): domain Eukaryota; kingdom Metazoa; phylum Chordata; class Actinopteri; order Cypriniformes; family Xenocyprididae; genus Anabarilius; species Anabarilius grahami. The sequence goes on along the minus strand of RJVU01051519.1, from coordinate 9,559,168 downwards.
CACCTTCTCGTTCTCCCTCTCTCTCTCTCTCTTGTTTTTGGCATAACTTTCTGCAATCTGTGACGCGATCAGGCACCCGGGCGCTCCACACACACACACACACACACACACACACGCACACACACACACAGAGACAATAGAATAGAAACACACAGCAGCACGATTACTGTACACCAGCTATCCGTCTCATGTAACGTTTGTTCTGATCTGAACGCTGAAGACACTCATGAATACGGTACAAACGGGTAAATAATCTCATTCTCTTTTCTCTGTTTTTACACTCTAGTGTCGACTGCGTTCAGTCTGATGATAGTGTGACGGCGGATATACTGGACAACGGCAGAAATATGAACTGGTAACCTGAAAATAATAATATCTATATTAACTGCTTTTATTCAAGTCAAAAACATTATTTAATATTACTGAATCAACCTAAATACATTAAACAAAATTTAACAAAATTAAAATGAACACGTTTTACAGTGTGTCAAGAGCTGGAGATTGTGATATACTGTTTGTGTGTAACTGATCTCAAACAGGTCCAGTAAGATCGTGTTATTAGACGTGTGTTTGTTCGGATCAACAGTTAGTCGTTTACTGCATTAATGATGAGCGTCACGTGTTTAATGACTGATTGATTTAAAATTAAAACATTTGGTTGAGTCAAATGTCATCTTGTGGCTTTTGTCCATAAAGTCACAATAAATAAATAACAAAATGTTATATATTAAATATAAAATAATTTGAATGCATACACATTTATTTAAATTATGTCAAAATAATCCAATGACATTTTGTGTTATTTACTGGGGGGAAAAAAATAGGAATTACTACATTTTCATTTATTATTTTTATTTTATTTATTTATTTATTTAAAAAAAAATGAATTACCTGTAAGAAAGCTGTTATATTACTGTTACTGTAATATAAAAATACACATATAATCATATAAGGCTTTAGTCGCTTTTGAGTTATTATACACTCTAAAAAATGCTGGGTTAAAAACAACCCAAGTTGGGTTGAAAATGGACAAACAAAGCGAATGGGTTGTTTTGACCCAGCAGTTGGGTTAAATGTTTGCCCAACCTGCTGGGTAGTTTTATTTAACCCAACAACTGTTTACAAATTACTATATGTCTGGCTTAAAATGAACCCAAAATAGGTTGGAAATTAAAAATCAGACTCATAATTACTAGAGGCAACAATAATAATCAAAAAGATGAGCATTTATTAATAAGCAATTTAATAAATGTTTATTGTTTAAATATTATTCAAAAAAAGTATTAATAAATGTTTGTTTATTAAACATATTAATAAATGTTAATTTCCAACATATTTTGGGTTCATTTTAAGCAAGAAATACAGTAATTTTTAAACAATATTTGGGTTAAATAAAACTACCCAATCGCTGGGTTTGTCCATTTTCAACCCAACTTGGGTTGTTTTTAACCCAGCATTTTTTAGAGTGTAAGAATGATTTCTTTGATATATGGCAAATATGATCAATAATCAGAAAACAACACTTGATATAATTCTTGTTGTTGCAAAAAACAACAAAATCAACTGTTAATTTTCTGTATCCTGTAATTGTACTTCAAAGTGTCTCAAACTGTGATGCAAAATCCAACCTCATGAAACTAAGAGTTTAATATAATATTAAGGTCAACAATCAACATTTTATGAAGCTCCTCCTTTCACTGACCAATTTAAAAAAACAGAAAAACATTGAAACATTTGTACTCTATTCACACAAAATACTGAAGCACGTCGGCCGAGACCTGCCAAACTCCTGCTCGATCATGACTTCACGACGCGTTTAAAGTTGTGAAGATGAAGCGTTTGGACGAGGACGAGTCTTCTCTTATCTTTCTTCTCTTCACCCTCATAATCAGACGATCGAAGTGAAGTTCTCACTCCAGAATAATCAGCTTCCATCAGATACGGGCCTGCTGGCCGCGGGTGAAAGCATGCGGCGCTGCGATCTGCACATTAGCCGAGCAGGAAGAGCCGCGCAGCTTTAACATCCTAATCAGGCGTCCTCACTGAGACTATTGTCTGCAGCGCTGCAGAAAACACTTTATGGGAAATGAATGCAAATGCTGCAGGATGCCAGAAACATTTCACACAAATGGAGAAGTGCTTCATTGCTGTTGACAGTGGTCCAAAAACACACACTCTGAGTGTGTGTGTGTGTGTGTGTGTGTGTGTGTGTGTGTGTGTGTGTGTGTGTGTG
>RJVU01051519.1:9549330-9556918 GCA_003731715.1 Anabarilius grahami | reverse complement strand
AAAAGCAAGGCAGGGAAAAGGTTCAGGACTGATGCGTCTCGTCTTCAAAAAAGGAACGGAAATGAAAACATTCAGCGAGACCACCAGTGTTTTCTGGCAAAGTCTTTTGCGTATTTGTGTATAAAAATCTGCTGCTTTTGATACTTGCAGTCATTTTGCAGCCGAAGTGATTCAGATGAAACTAAAGCATTTTTACTGAGCAGGTGTTTTGGAGTGTGTGTGTGTGTGTGTGTGTAGTTAATCAGGAAGGTCAGAACTTCAAAGTGAACATCTGGCTGCAGAATCTGTGCTGTTATGAAGCTCTAGAGAGTCTGATGTCTTTCAGACGCAGTGTGAATAAGTGTGAGAATTGTTTCTGTGAATTCAAAACCTGCCGGAGCTTCACAGAACACTCACAGTCCGAAACCCGCCGCCTTCAACGTGACCTGAGCACCACAGCGATCCGCAGTTCTGACACTGTTTTCCCTTCATTTCCTCCAGAGGGATTTTATTAAAGAGTTTTATTAAAGAGCTCCATGAACCAAATCAACATTACGAACTCAGAAATAACATGCTTGAAAATGACAAAAGCGAAACTGTACTTGAATTCACGATTCATCATAAAGACAATCGATTCAGAAAAAAATAGATTATTAACATTCTACTACAATTTTGCATACATTGATAATTTTAAAAGCTCATGAGACAGTACTGAATAATTACCATATTCATGTACCACTGCAAAGTATACCGTTATATACAAAGTACTTTTTAGCACTAACGAAAACGTTATTTCTGAATTTTTTTAAATGTTTAAAAATGCTTTAAATTACAGAAAACATTCCGTTGTGTCATTCATCAAACATTATTGAATGTCACATTCTAACAATTAGTAACATTTAAAAAAATGTTACATGTACCTCAAACTAAAATGTTTCAGAAAAAAGTTCCAAATAATATTTTTGTGCTAAAGTTTTGAGAACATTATTAAAGGATTAGTTCACTTCACAATGAAAATGTCCTGATAATTTACTCTCCTCCATGTCATCCAAGATGTTCATGTCTTTCTTTCTTCAGTGGAAAAGAAATGAAGGTTTTTGAGGAAAACATTCCAGGATTTTTCTCCATATAGTGGACTTCACTGGGGTTCAACGGGTTGAAGGTCCAAATGTCAGTTTCAGTGCAGCTTCAAAGAGCTCTACATGATCCCAGACGAGGAATAAGAGTCTCATCTAGAGAAACCATCGGACATTTTCTAAAAAATATATATATATATACTTTTTAACCACAAATGCTCATCTTGCACTGCTCTGTGATGCTCCACGCATGACGTAATCATGTTGGAAAGGTCACGCGTGAAAAACTACATCTTATTTTCTCCTCCAACTTCAAAATAGTCAGACATCGTTGTTTTACTTTTTTTTGTAAAGGTTGTTTGACTTAGTCTTTGACGTTCGCTTTGTAAACACTGGATACTTCTGCCTACGTCACGCGTGACCTTTCCAACATGATTACGTCATGCGTGGAGCATCACAGAGCAGTGCAAGACGAGCATTTGTGGTTAAAAAGTATATAATGTTTATTTATTTTAGAAAATGTCCGATGGTTTCTCTAGATGAGACTCTTATTCCTCGTCTGGGATCATGTAGAGCTCTTTGAAGCTGCACTGAAACTCACATTTGGACCTTCAACCCGTTGAACCCCAGTGAAGTCCACTATATGGAGAAAAATCCTGGAATGTTTTCCTCAAAAACCTTCATTCGACTGAAGAAAGAAAGACATGAACATCTTGGATGGCATGGAGGAGAGAAAATTATCAGGAAATTCTTTGAGAACCTTGACAGAACGTTCTGAGAACATTCTCTGTTAGCTGGGGTGAATCTAAGAGATTAATATCATAAAGTAAAACATTAAATATTTAGCATTGACTCAAACACATGCCTGCATGCGCGTCCACACACACGAGCGGAAACGAGCGCGCCGCAGCGTGTCTAACCCGTCTGCCGCTTCTCAGATCCAGAGATGATTTCATATTCGAGAGATACGAAAGCATCTGGTGTTCCCAGAACAGCGGCGGAATGCGCGTTTACGACGCGAAACTCTATCTGGTGCCCACCTGGACGACAGGACGGACAGGTGGCACCTCTGACTCCAGCAGCTCGAGCGTGTGCGCGCCTTCGCACGAGTGCACGTGTGTGTGTGAAATGAGCGCGTGCTTTCATCTGTGCGCGTGTGAATGCGAGAGGTTAGTTTTGGATCTATTAACACCTGTCGTGCTAAAACTCGCATAGCTGGGATTGTAAATCAGCTCCGGGGAGAAACGTGTGCCAGAGAGAGAGAGAGAGAGAGTCCGGCCTGCCGGTTTCCCGTTCTGCTGCCGAGCGCCCGACTCTCTGTCCAGCAAACCTCTGATGCTCTGGCACTGATTCCAGGTCAGATGTAGAACACAAACTACAGCACGTTCCTCTCGCCACACCTGCGCTCACAACTGAACTCTGCTGCTGTTAGCGGATGCTCATATCAGACACGTGGAGATCATGACTGAAAGCAGAAAACACAAAGACTGAGACGGAAGTGTCTGTTTCTCCTCAGGGAATTCAAAGTTTCAAAGTTTTCCAATAACATTACGAGAACGTTTATTACTCGTTAACTGGTCTAATGTAATGTTCTCAAAAGTTATTCATGGAACGTTTTATTTGGACGTCTGATGTTTTATGAATGTTAGGCTACTTGTTTCAGAGAACATTTGCAAGTAACATTCCTATAATTTTTCCATTCCCAAAAATTATGAGATGGAATTTTCCATTAAAGTCACAATGAAATCAAAACTGACAATTCTCATTTTTTTACGCAATATTGCAGCATTTATTCTAAATGATTTATCGCTGCACATCATTATTGTGTTAAATTCGTGTTCTGGTAATCTTGAATCAGAATATCTTCCTCTTGCAGCATCTCTTCTCTTCTCTGATGATGAGGGCGGGGCAACCTGTCACTCACATGAGATCCACCAATAGCAATCCACAACCATCCAATCAAAATCAAGCCCCGCCCTACATTTGTTCTTGTTTGCGAAGCGTTTCACTCGGATATACGGCACAATAGAGAAGAAAAGACGAGCGCATCTTCCCTTTCATGACAACTTTAACATTCAGAACGTTACAGGAACGTTAGAAAAGCATTTATTGAATGTATTTATGTTAACAGTATATTACTGCAAAGATATTTACAACTTCTTTGTACTTCTAGGCAAAGGTTGAAAAAGAACTTCACATGAGTATATCGGGGCCTTGAATCACGTTCAGTCTCGTGTTCACGAGTTCGAGCAGGAAGTCGCTGCTGCAGTTCACTTACCGGCCACAGGTGTCGCTAATAACAACAGTTTCTGAACTCTACATACAGTATAGCCACTTTAAGACCAGGCTTACAAGAATAAGACCTTTTACACAGAAACATTATTAAAAAATGATTTCACAAACATAATTTTCATATTTCCATAATAATTTTCATAGTTTTTGTGATCCTTATTTTATACAAAATAAAAATTCTCAATCATTACTGTCATAATTACTCTAAATATAAAGTCTTATTATTTAAATAAACATAAATTTGGTACCATTTTCTTTTTCTTTTTTTATTGAAAATAAAGTCACAGTGCTCTTGATTGGTTTCATGCGATTCACTCTTCTGCACATTTGAAATCATTTATTTATTTATTTGTTGATAATTTGAAATTTCTAATATTTAAGCTTTATGCAGCATTCTCAATGATTTTGTTTTAGATTTATTGTATGTTTCTTATTAGTTGGGATCCTTTCTGGTGGCATGAGAGTGTTTGGTGTCTGCTCCTGCACACACACACACACACACACACACACCCTGAGGCCGCGACTGTTTTGCACACGTATTCAGACTTTACATAATTGTGCAAAAAAGTGAATTAAACTAAATGAACATCACCATCTAAACATGTTTCATTCAAAGCAGCCGAGATCCTTTTAAACGGAATAGGAGCTCTGAGTGTGTGTGTTTTTTTTACTCGACAACCCATTTTAATCAACTGCACAGAACAAAGAAAATACTAAGAATTATTTTGCAGCAAAGTGACATTTTCAGGCCAGTATGCTAATGCGCGTCAGACGTCTGTAGGTGACTCTCGCCGTTAATGACTGAACACGAGAACCTTCCAAACTAAATCTGTGCCATCTTCACTGCGGACAGAAAACTCCAAAAACTGCCATTAAATATCAAAAATGTTCCTTCACACTGCGTCTGGACCCTTTTGTGGGCACGGTTATAAATATTTCAGTATTTGGCACAGTAAAAAAATGATGAATAATATTTGTGGATGAGAATTTGCATTCAACTGTTAAATTAAAAATTAATTACTCAGATACATAAAGGAACAATAAAACTTTGAAGCCTCCGAGATGGCAAAGTTAATTATTTCCAATTAGGAGCAAAATATCTTCAGAGATATTTCAGACCTTTTAATAGCATGGGATGAACCGCAGACAGAATAAAAGACTCTTTGTTGGTTTTCCAGCGAGTGAAAGATAGCACTTCATATCCAGAGCCAGCGCACCACACAATTAAAATCTATAATAAAGTATATTGGAATATGGAGGGAAGTGTGCTGATCACATAAGCTCATATTTAACATAAAACACACAGGCGCGGCGTAATCAAACGGCCTCATAATGTGTTTGGCCTGACACTGGATTTCTGTTTATAAGCTGGAGTTTCATGGGAGTCGCGTGTGTCTCGTATGAGAGCTGATGTATGTTATACTTTATTGTCTTTTTCAGGACATTTCTATGGGGGACGAGTGTGACTTTACACACTGTGATTCATGCACTCCATGCTGTATTCATTTAAATATGAACAAATAAAAACATACCTGTTCCTCAAGGATTGAAAAACACCCTCAGAAATGGCTCGTGGGATGCTGTTCACAGCGTCACGTCTGAAAATAAACAAATCAAAACACCATCAGGCCAGAAACACACACGGACAAACAAACCTCAGTTCTCAGAGCATCACGAAAGAGAAGTTCGTCTTTTCTTTTTAAGTAGTTTATTAACAAAGTTATGGCAGATGGTTGGGAATCAGACACTCTGAATACCTATTGATAACAATTCCTGAAAAGCAGCTGGTTATTTTGTGTCTCTCTCTCTCTCTCATGATCTGTTTTCCGCTGATAGGTAGCGTTTCATAAAGCCGCGTCTCTGAATCCAGCCGTTCGTCCGTGTCACTCCAGATCCGTCTTGTCTCACCGGCACGGCCAGAGTGCTTTTTGATGAAGTCGTTCATAAATTTGTAATATAACGTGTATGAACTTGATGTACGGCCTCCCGGCTCATTAATATTGGAAGGGATCACCTTATGAAAAATAAAACTCAAGAGTATTTTAAGAGCCGGTGATGTATTACACATGTCTGTGAATCACGTCAGCTGGAAATATGATGGACAAACAGGCCGCGTGTGACAGAATCTGACAGAGATCAGCGCCGCACCCATCATTATAACTTAAACAAGGTTTGTCGCCCGTGCCGCTCTGTCTTCGGTGCATCCGCACGGAACCTCAGTGACGGATTCAGCAGCGACTCCACGGATCGAACGAATCCATAAAACACACAAGAGTCCCAATGAGACTGACATCAGTGTCAGAGCCAACAACTGATAAACACACAACACAACAACGTTTGGGTACAATTAGGCTGTTTTGTGTTAAAGTAATTTTATCAATGCTTTTCAGGATTATTATAGTTAACTAAAACCGTATAAAAATCTTTTTTGTAACCCGAAATTAACCGAAATGAAAAATTTAAACTTATTTTATTTCAGTTAGTTGCGAAAGCAACATTTCTCATTTTCATTTAGTTGAACTAATTAACTAAAACTAAAAATTAATAAAAAATATATAGTGTTTTGTATCCGGTCTATCAGGGTCAAAATCCTGATAGCCCAAATCCAAGTAAAGTACGCTCTGCCGACAGACCCGTACGTAGAATAACTGAACTNTAAAAAATAATAATTCAAAATATTATTAGGGGTGTGACGAGATCTAGTGCCACGAGATTAAAATGTGACAAGATTTCTCGTCGAGGTGAAAAGTCTCGTGATATTGCCATGTGAGGGTGAAATTAGGATAGAATATGCCACTGCTACGTTTTCATTACGCCTCCACTGTCGTTTCGCTTTTTATAGAAATAAAAAACATTTAATTCCAACATGTTCTCCAACCAATACGCCTGTATAGGTCGTTTATCACTTCTCTGAAATACGACCCATAGGAGCGTTTACTAAAGTTGTGCCACTATCAACAACACTTTCATTTTAATGCATTGTTCCCTTTTATCTGCGTCATATTTCGTGTTTCGCGTAGCATTGCAATATATAACAATATGCAATCATGTGATCATGTGATCGTGTGTTCGATCCCAGGGAACACATGTGCTCATAAAGTGTATTTGCACTATAAATCACTAAGGGTAGGTGTAGGGGTGGAGTAGGTGTAGATGACATTGTAGATGACATGTGACATGTGGCCAAGTATGGTGACCCATACTCGGAATTTGTGCTCTGCATTTAACCCATCCAAGTGCACACACACAGCAGTGAACACACACACCGTGAACACACACCCGGAGCAGTGGGCAGCCATTGCTGCGGCGCCCGGGGAGCAGTTGGGGGTACGGTGCCTTGCTCAAGGGTCTCACCTCAGTCGTGGTATTGAGGGTGGGGAGAGCGCTGGACATTCACTCCCCTCACCGACAATCCCTGCCGGACCTGAGACTCGAACCCATGACCTTTGGGTTACAAGTCCAACTCTCTATCCATTAGGCCACGACTGCCCCTAACTGTAGTCGTTAATAAAAAAAAAAAAGATTTTTGCTAAATGGAAATTGGACAAATGGTGTAAAAAGTCCACATATTGCATTTAAATGAACACGTATTTTGATTAGTAACGACAGTCATACGTCATTTCATGACGACAGACATAACATCACACTGTCATTATTTTTACGCCAGCTAGAGGGCGCATGACTTTAAAACGTAAATATAGGTCGTAATAAGGTGCTTGATAAACGACCTATAGGGTTGTTTTTTGGAGGACATAATTCAGATGGATATCGGTCGACCAGCTCAACCAACACGAGCTGCAGAGTCGTCCGTAGTGCAGCAGGAATCAGTTCACTGATCACGTGACGAGAGTAAGGCGAGATGACTGACGAGACCATGGCGGAGGATTCGTTGCACAGCAGAGCCTAAGCGTCTGATAAATGTCTTGAATTGTAGAATGTGCGCTCAACACTGCCGCTCACTATTCACAGAATACGTGCAATCGTGAAATTGAAAGCGAAAGTAAAACGCAAACGCGCATTCAAACACAATTTCAATACCCCACAATTTGAAAGCGGCTCCCTGATGCGTGCAGTTATTTGCAGAATTTGATATTTGCATAATGTTTCTTACTTTACAGACTATCAAGTTTTGGATGTTTATCGCTGCACATCATTATTGTGTTAAATTCATGTTCTGGTAATCTTGAATCAGAATATCTCCCTCTTGCAGCATCTCTTCTCTTCTCTGATGACGAGGGCGG
>RJVU01051519.1:9506830-9544330 GCA_003731715.1 Anabarilius grahami | reverse complement strand
GCAATAAGCTATCACAACTTTGAATGTAAATGTAAATAACTTTTCCCGATTTAACTTGAGATATCCACGCAAATATGGATTAGTTCACTTCAGAATTCAAATTTCCAGATAATTTACTCTCCTCCATGTCATCCAAGATGTTCATGTCTTTCTTTCTTCAGTGGAAAAGAAATGAAGGTTTTTGAGGAAAACTTTCGATGATTTTTCTCCATATAGCGTTTGACTTAGTCTTTGCACGTTCACTTTGTAAACACTGGATCAGTACTTCCGCGTGACCTTTCCAACATGATTACATCATGCGTGGAGCATCACAGAGCAGTGCAAGACGAGCATTTGTGGTTAAAAAGTATATAATGTTTATTTTTTTAGAAAATGTCCGATGGTTTCTCTAGATAAGACTCTTATTCCTCGTCTGGGATCATGTAGAGCTCTTTGAAGCTGCACTGAAACTGACATTTGGACCTTCAACCCGTTGAACCCCAGTGAAGTCCACTATATGGAGAAAAATCCTGGAATGTTTTCCTCAAAAACCTTCATTTCTTTTCCACTGAAGAAAGAAAGACATGAACATCTTGGATGACATGGAGGAGAGTAAATTATCAGGAAATTTCCATTCTGAAGTGAACTAATATTTTAATGCAACTTCAGTTGGCTAAACCTAAAATTTTTAACCAGCACAATAAAACGTACTTTTTTTAAGCTGAAACAACACTTTTTTATTATTATTATTTACAATGCGTGACTTTGTTTCTCCTGAGGAACATGAGAGCGAGTAAATGNCTTATTCCTCGTCTGGGATCATGTAGAGCTCTTTGAAGCTGCACTGAAACTGACATTTGGACCTTCAACCCGTTGAACCCCAGTGAAGTCCACTATATGGAGAAAAATCCTGGAATGTTTTCCTAAAAAACCTTCATTTCTTTTCCACTGAAGAAAGAAAGACATGAACAGCTTGGATGACATGGAGGAGAGTGAATTATCAGGAAATTTTCATTCTGAAGTGAACTAATATTTTAATGCAACTTCAGTTGGCTAAACCTAAAATTTTTAACCAGCACAATAAAACGTACTTTTTTAAGCTGAAACAACAATTTTTTATTATTATTATTTACAATGCGTGACTTTGTTTCTCCTGAGGAACATGAGAGCGAGTAAATGATGACATTTTTATCTCAGCATTTCCTTTAAGCAGTTTAAGCTGAATAATTGCAGGCATTTGTAGAGAAGAATAGAAGGTTTGAGTTATTTCAATACGGCGCTCACCTTACAAACACTGTAAATATAGACGAGGGCAGAGAAAGACATGTGAGTTATTTAAGACGATACCTGCGGGTCTCCGTCCAGATATATGAGAGCAGAGAGAGATGTGAACACAGAAACATAAAGCTCTTTATTAGATTGTGTGCATGGCGACTCGCAGCGCTCTATTCCTCAGCATTAATTATGTATGCTGTATTTCAGTAATGTAATCCTCAGGTGAGCTGCGAGTGATAGAACGTGTAATTTTGAGGTTTAATGTTGATGTAGCCGTGCGAGAGGACGCGAGGTCTCGGTATAAATCAGACGCGCTGGCGTTATTTCACAATGCGACGCGAGGAATCTCTTCTGCTAAAGTTTATGGCCGCTCTGTGTGTGACGTCGCTCGGAGGAAAACGCTTCACTTTGACCTTTGCGGCTGAATTCGTGTCACCCTCCCACTGGGAAAATGATATTTCATGTTACGTAAGGAAAGTCTGTCAGAAAACACGCTCATCAGCATCTTTCTCTGACTGCCACGTCTTCCTCGCATTTTCATCGCACAATATTTATGTGCAAATATGCAGGAAGATGATTGTTTTTCTGCTCGGATCCGTCGTGTCTGGTCAATAAATCACACGGCAATGTGATTATAAAAACTTGATTTTAGCTAAATGTTTCTATTTGCATGAGAAAGTTGATTTGGCTCGGCTTTGTTTTAGACGCCGCAGAAATGGAAGTGAATCTGTTTCTCTCTCCACGCAGATCTTCACGTCACATGCAATAACGTGATCGTTCTGAAAATGATGACGGATGTGATGTCGTGCATTCGCAGTTCAAATCCATCCGTTCCCGCTCAAATAATATCCTCATGTTTTATATATATATTAGTCTGAGTTAATATTGTTTGCAGATGATATCAAAGGAACAGTAAAGTAATTAAGAACATTACAGTCGCGTCTTATGGATGATTATAGCAGCTTGGAAACCCTTCGCCCTGGGCTTCTCTCTCTCTCTCTCACTCTGCATATTTTTTCCCGTATGTTTTCACAATATTTCCATTTCTAAATTAATGACCCCACAGGCGTGAGATGGAGCAGTATCTCCGTCTTCAGGGTGTGAACAAGTTCACCTGCTGTTCCTCTGATCGAGAGAATGGAGCGATAGCTGAAGAACTGTATGAACTCAATAATCAAGACATATACACACTCTTCTGAGATGTTTAAACTGGTTTCTAGGGTGTTGCTAGGCAGTCATTACAGCCCTCTAGTACTAATATCAACTAGATTCTGTAGACGTCTGAGTGTAAATACTCCATTCATGCGGCTCTTTGTGCGATTGCTGCCCACATGCTGCATTCAGACCATATAAATAAATCTGCCATTCTTCAGCAGATGGAGATACTACGGCACGCTGACGTCACACACACACACGCACGCACACACACGCACACACACGTACACACACACACACACCAGCTGCTCCCGCCTCATAATAAATGTGTTTCATTTTGGCTTGTGTAATAAAATAAGCATTAGCTAAACATGGTAAAGCTGCATCATTGATCTGAGCAATCAGGAGTCGATCACATGACGCCAATTTCACACTGAATTCACCTCAGATTCACACAGCATCATAACCGCATTACCTTTATGACAAAGATGAAAAAATCATAACACAATATAAACATAAATATATTATTCCTATTATTGTTGTTGTTGTTAAATAAAAATATGCCATTTTCATTCATTGAAATAAAGATTGAAAAAAAACTTTATTATAGATGAAAGCATGAATGGAAACACTTTAGTATAGGGAACAAATATTCAGTATTAACTACGACCTTTCCCTCAATAAACTCCTAATTACTGCTTATTAATAGTTAGTAAAGTAGTTGTTAAGTTTAGGTATAAGAATGTAGAATAAGGTCATGCAAAATAAGGCATTATTATGTGCTTAATAAGTACTAATAAACAGCCAATATTCTAGTAATATGCATGCTAATGAGCAACTAGTTAAAAGACCCTAAAATAAAGTGTCACTGCATGAACTTAGAAAAAAATTAAATTACACTCTAAAAAATGTTGGGTTAAAAACATCCCAAGTTGGGTTAAAAATTGACAAACCCAGTGATTGGGTTGTTGCTGGGTAGTTTTATTTAACTCAACTATTGTTTAGAAAATTACTGTATTGCTTCCTTAAAATGAACCCAAAGTATGTTGGAAATCAACATTTATTAATCATTCTAATGAAACGATAAACATTTTTTAAATTAATAATGCTGGGTTTGTCCATTTTCAACACAACTTGTGTTGTTTTTAACCCAGCATTTTTTAGTGTAGAATTAAAAATTAGAAATGTTACCTTGGCAACTAACTGAAATTGTGTAAGTTATTGTACTAAAGCTACTAAAACTGAAATAATTTAAAGCTAAATAGATTTTTTTGAAAAACTAATAAAATAAAAAAAGTAAACTAAAATTAAAACTATAAAAATAAAAACTAATTCAAAATATTAATAAATACTATAATTGTATCTAAATAATAGTAAAATAACACTGATTTCACTCACACACACACTCACACACACACACACACACACACACCGTAAAGATGTTTTGTCAGGTTTGTGCAGCTACAGTAAATAACCTGTTTTAAATTCAAGTTAAAATATTAAACTGAATACATCAGTGAAAGTCATTTTTAGGGTTCATGAACAGCGTCCGAAATTAAAGGATTAGTTCACTTTCAAATGAAAATCACCCCAATCTTTACTCTCCCTCAAGCCATCCTAGCTGTAAATGACTTTCTTCTTTCTGATGAACACAATCTGAGATATATTATTAAATATCCTGACCAGTGCCGATCCTACACTTCTGGGGGCTCTAAGCAAAACTTTGTGAAGGAACCCCAGTCAGTGCATTCTTAAACCCCCCAAAAATTCCATAATCTGTATTATTGCATGAACCAATAATTACAATGGTTTATGCAAGGTGCATTGCTGGTTTTCTATAGTTAATGGAATTAAAACATCAAGGAAACAAACTGCAAGTCATGAAAAATGCATATAAATATGTAAAGGGAAACCCATTAAAACACTTTAAATTGGCAGTAAAAACAATTAAGTGAAACTAAAACCAAATTTGTTGACAGATAAATAAATGCTTTTTGATAGTAATGTTCTGGCACCATCTAGCTGTCAGAAAAACTATAACACGCAGCCGAATCGGCTTTCTAAACGCGTGATTTACTAACGAATTACAGCATGATAAACAATAATAATAATAATAAAATATGCTAGGTTGTTTAAACCCAAATTTTGAGTCAAATATATGGACAAACCCAATCATTGGGTTACATATTTTAATTAAATACCCAACGGTTGGGTTTGTCCATATTGACCCAAATCAACAACCCAGCATTTTTTTAGAGTGAAGAAGTCTTCGGTAAACATACGAACATACATCAATAATTCTCTGTATGAGCTAATTTTAGATTAATGGGCATTGTTTTTAAAGTACCTGAGTCACACAACAGCGTGTAATACTGAACGTGAATGTTTATTTCTTATAAACATTCACGTATAAGAACGTTTTGATTATTGATGTGTACACCAACACAAACTGAAACTTACATTTCATCATGGGGCATTTCTGTGGAGACCTGGACTGGAGTTATTGCTTTACGACTTGCTTATGAATTTATTGCTTTGTCAAGACTAAGTAAGAAATTAAAATATTTCAAAAATACATACTTTCTTCATTCTTGGCACTTTTTATCTGTTCCAGAAGTTTCGTTTTGCAGCCATAGCCAGGTCAAGACGCCTGATATTAGGCCTATCTCCCGCACTGCATGATGTCCGAGTTGAATAAAAATAATGAATTGAATAAATATAAATCATTATTAAAATATGATTTATATCACCACATATATATTTGCATGTATATAATATTCATGTTATGGTAAATTATCATCATGTTTATTTTATATACTGAAGAGCAAGGGGGCCCTATGTAACTTGTGTAGCTTGCTTATAGTGAGGATCGGCTCTGATCCTGACGCATCCGAGCTTTATAATGGCAGTGAACAGGACCAATGAGTATGAGCTGAAGAAAGAAGCTAGATATTTTACTTCATAGCTTGTTACATATGGATAATTTCTTACACAAACGCATCGCTTCACATCAGAAGGCCTTTATTAACCCCTGGAGCCGTGTGGAGTACGTTTATGATGGATGGATGTGGATGGAGACACTTTCTTCAGCTCGTATTCGTTGATCCCGTTCACTGTCATTATAAAGCTCGGATGCATCGGGATATTTATCAATGCAACTCGGATTGTGTTCATCAGAAAGAAGAAAGTCATATACACATAGGATGGCTTGAGGGAGAGTAAAACTTGGGCTAATTTTCATTTGAAAGTGAACTAATCCTTTAAGATTCACAACTGGCCATAAAACTGTATTTTGTTTACTTCATTATTTCAGTGGCGTTACAGTTCCTCCAGGTAACACCTGCGCGCTCTCACCCGTTACTGTAACACACACTCGTCTCGTCTGCAATCTGCACAAATAAAATCCCCCTAAAGGTCAGACGCGCCGGTCGGGCCGATGCAGAACAGTTCTGCGGTCCATCTGAACGTGTTCGACATAATTACCCCACCTGCTCATCTCTCTCTCTCTGGTCCTAAATAACAGCCCCTCCCGAACGTCTTTAACCTCGCGCGTCTCACTGATGGCTGTCTTTACCCGTCTCGCTCTCTCTCGCTACCTAAGCGGCGCGCTGATCAGACGGCTGCTGCATAAATTAGTCATCAACATTAGCATCAGGCGGCGTGTGCCACCAGTGCCAACTGCTCTCCGAGCGGCCATTAAAGGTCATGTTTTGATGACTGAATGCCACACAGACACCTTGGCTCCCGCGAGGAGGTTCCCCAGGTGCACGTGAAAGGTTAGAAATTACCTTCCATCTCGGCGGCTGCTGCCCAAGGAAATAATTAGAGGGGTTTTAGGAGCGCGAGGACGTGCGCGCCGGGCCTAATGGCCACAGCGAGAGCCGCTGTCACAGCCGCCGGACGAGCCCGAGTAATGACAGGACGCTGTCAGAGAGACAGAGACGAGGACAGGGCATGTCTGCGGGTTAAAGGAGAACAATTCAAGCTAAATAATTCAAATGCAGCTTCATGTACAAATCTCATATATCAGCCTCAAAGGCAACAGCAGCAAAAGCAAAAATAAAGTGTATGACGGTTTCCACAATAATCTGAACTGTTTTCAACATTGATAATAATCATAAATGTTTCTTGAGCATCAAATCCTCATATCAGAATGATTTCTGAAGGATCATGTGACACTGAAGACTGGAGTAATGATGCTGAAAATTCAGCTTTGATCACAGGAATAAATTACACTTTACTATATATTCACATAGAAAACAGCTGATTTACACTGGAATAATATTTCACTGTTTTACTGTATGTTGGTGAGCAGAAGACACTTATTAAAATCTTAAAGATCTTTCATATTTTAAAGACATTCAAAGAATGCTGTACCGCTATTGATCAATCAACACAATCTGATTTATAATACAGGTAAAGCTTGTTGATGAGCACAGAAAATAATTCTGCATTAATGCATTTGCGATGGAAGTACATACAAATGTACTACTTTTTATAAGTATTCTGCATTTGCTTTTCATTTTTCAATATATTTTCAGTTTTTTCTAGTTTTGTTATGCATTGTAAAAAAGAATTGTTGATTTAAGTACCTGGTTGCCTTGAAGTTTTGAGTTCATTGAAATTAAACATTTGAGTTAAAACAATGAAGGCGATTGATTTAATCAACAGAAACTCAAAATATTATGTAATCTGAACTAAGTTGATTTGACAAAAGAAAAAATGTGATAAATCATGAAAATATATATTTTTTTTTTACAGTGTTTTATTAGTTTGTGTTTTTAAGTTTTTATTTATTTCCAGTAATTTCAACATTTAAGTTGCATATGTTTATTTTTTTTATTTGACCTCAGCTTTATTTAGCAAAATGGTTTTTAATAGTTTTGATTTCAGTATTGGTTAATAATATAATAACCCAGGTACAGACAATAAACGTCATATTACACACAATTTCACAAGTGTACCCAAAATTAAATTAGCATTTTGTGGCTTTTAGTTTATGTCTGTTCATTTTGAGCTCATTATTATTTTATCAAACTACTAGAAGTTGATTAAAGATAAACCTTAAGCAGATCTATACATTTAAAATAAGTATTCTTGCAGGAAAAAAAGGGGAAAAATATATTAATAATAGTAATGTTTTATTTATATAGCGCCTTTCCAGAGCTCAAGGACGCTTTACAGTGTACATAACAAGGAAGAGTAAACAATGATGAGAAAACAATAATGGACATGGAAGTATACAGAAGAATAGAGACAAGTACATAATTACAAAACAGGACTTAAGAGACATAACATAACATTCAGACAAATATTAGTAGTCATGCAGAGCAATCAATGAGTCAAATCAAGAGGTATAACATTCAGAAAACAGGTGAGTTTTGAGTAATGACTTAAATTCAGAGATATTATTAACACCACAGAGTGAGCGGGGGAGAGAATTCCAGAGTTTTGGTGTGATAGCACTGAATGATCTGCCCAAATGGAAGAGAGGCGATGCCGAGGGACAACGAGAAGGCCAGAGTCAGAGGAACGTAGTGAGCGAGTCGGAGTGTAGGGGACGAGCATATTACAGAGATAAGGGGGAGCCAAGCCATGCAGAGATTTAAAAGTGAGCAGGAGAATTTTGAATTTAATACGGTAAGCAGTGGAGATCATACAAAATTGGGGTGATGTGAGCAGAACGCTTGGTATGGGTGAGTACGTCATCTTGCACTTGTGGGCGTGTCCTCATTTTCGTCCAATCAAATGCTCTCTAGAATGAGAATGTCCCGCCCCTAAATCCTCCCTCTGGCAAGTAATGTAACTATAAAGACTCTTTATGGTTAAAAAAAAAAGATACCCCCATTATATTCAACAATCTCTTCTCTTCTGTGTCATTCTCATACGTCGTTTGCGTCCAGCGCTTCCAGGTTCATCGTCAGAACGCCGACTCATTATTGGCCGACTCCTGCGTCAGCGTCGCACGCATGCGTCGTGCTGATCACATGATCAGCTTCAGCCAATACTGAGCCGGCATTCGGACGTAAACACGGAAGCTTCACTGTGTTACTGCGTCACCTGCGTAAGATAATGACAGAGAAGAGATTGTTGAATAAAGTTATTTTTGTTTTGTTTTTGCGCACAAAAAGTATTCTCGTCTCTTCATAACATTAAGGTTGAACCACTGCAGTCACATGACTGTTTTAACGATGTCTTTAGTACCTTTCTGGACCTTGAAAGTGTTGATTATATTGATTATAAACCTCTCGGATTTCATCAAAAATATCTTAATTTGTGTTCTGAAGATGAACGGGTGTGGAACGACATGACGGAGAGGAATTAATTGAACTAACCCTTTAAAGTCATTTCAAGTCAGGTAAACCCACTAAAATACCCGGTAATTGTTTATATAGCACAAACCTCCCCCTAAAAACAGCAGCATTCACCAAAATAACAGCTTCACACGTCTGAGGAACGCTGAAGCACAGTAAGTGCCTTATTGTTAATTATTTTCCATGTTACTTAATATTATGCTGTTGATAGAGCTAAACCCCTAGTGGAGCCGGACCGTTTCTTTAATTGGGAGAGAAACACATGTAATGCCGCTTATTTGTCATCCAGCTGCGAGAAGCGAAGACGCCGTGATGTATTCCAGGGCGGCAAATGTCAGAAATCCTGACACGGTTCCACATGGCCTAACTAAAGGTCCCGCTCTCTCTCTCTCTCTCCGGTGAGGAGAAATGGGAAAGCATGAGTCATTTCCCTGAGAGCGCGCGAGACAGCCGCGTGTCAGAGGTTGGACCCCTCTCTCTTCAGAGCGCGGCGGAGCAGGTGCGCGGCCGACGCGCGCACACACACGCACGCGCGCTCCCTAAGGTGCTAAGTGTTAGGAGAAGACACGGAAACAATGGCTCTAAACATAGCAGCGGCAGTCAGCGCTAACCACACACGCCGTAAAGATGTACTTAACTCCGGGCGCTGCTGGGGATTGTGCCATTTATATTAGCAGCACCCCATCCTGCTCGCTAATGGCAGGGTTATTAACATAACAAACTTAAACGCTGGATGTAAATAATACGGTTTCAGGATGCGCGCGCTCAGCTGACAGTATTTAGGCACGAGCTCAACATCTGTTTATGAACACTGGCTCTAATGATATCACTCCATATCATTAAGGGTGGCACGGCACACAGGTGCAGCTGTACGAGGGCGAGAGAGAGGAAAACGCCAGCGTCCCCCTCCCTCCGGCTCACAAACCCATCATTAGGACAATTTTCCTCGCGCGCAGATCGGCAGGCCTGTGATTTGAATCTGCGGATCACCTGTAATAGTAGTTTTTAGCACGCATCTGATTCCATACATTTAGCGGGTAAACGGCAGCGCGGCCCGCAGCCTGAAAGCGCGTTTGTGTCGCCAGCTGCAGCCGGAACTCGTTTGAGACGCTGATGGTTTTTACAGCCTGAGAGAGACGGAGAGATCCTGCCAGTCATATCTCTGTTTCCTCTGTTAGATGCTCGTAATTAAGTTAATTATTGATTTTTCTCAGCAGAACAATGACAAGGAACCCCGGTTTCTCCGGGTGCACAGGTTTGCCCCGTGATTGACAGCAGCAGAATTAACGGGGCGGGTCTTTATGATGTTCATCTCTCTCTGGGATGCAAACAAATTAAACTATTTTGACAATATAGCAATATTCCTCCCAGACTGGACACAGGGAGTAAATCCCTGGAACACGGTTCTTCTGTTTGGAGAACTTTGCAAAAAAACATTGGTGAGCTTGCAAGAAAATATACTCATTTACCAGAAAATGACATTTCAAATCACGTCTTGTGGCAGCATGAGGATTGCAATACATTTTTGTAGTCAGTTCCTCTTCATCAAAAGGTTCTAAGAGTTTTAAATGTTTCTGTAAGAAGTCTCTTCAGCTCACCAAGAATACATTTTATTTGAAAAACACTGTAAAAATTGTGAAATATTAATCTAATGTAAAATAGCTGTTTCCTATGAAAGCTTGTTTCCGCCACTGAATAAAAAAATAAAAAGGTATAATTGCAACTTTTTATCTTGCAATTCGGACTTTTTTCCGAGATATTAAGTCGCAATTGCGAGTTATAAAGTCAGAATCGCGAGTTATAAAGTCAGAATTGCGAGTTATAAAGTCAGAATCGCGAGTTATAAAGTCAGAATTGCGAGATATAAAGTCAGAATTGCGTTATAAAGTCAGAATTGCGAGATATAAAGTCAGAATTGCGTTATAAAGTCAGAATTGCGAGATATAAAGTCAGAATTGCGTTATAAAGTCAGAATTGCGAGATATAAAGTCAGAATTGCGTGATATAAAGTCAGAATTGCGAGATATAAAGTCAGAATTGCGAGATATAAAGTCAGAATTGCGAGATATAAAGTCAGAATTGCGAGATATAAAGTCAGAATTGCGAGATATAAAGTCAGAATTGCGAGATATAAAGTCAGAATTGCGAGATATAAAGTCAGAATTGCGAGATATAAAGTCAGAATTGCGAGATATAAAGTCAGAATTGCGAGATATAAAGTCAGAATTGCGAGATATAAAGTCAGAATTGCGAGATATAAAGTCAGAATTGCGAGATATAAAGTCAGAATTGCGTGATATAAAGTCAGAATTGCGAGTTATAAAGTCAGAATTGCGAGTTGTAAAGATATAATGATAAAATAATATTATATTCTATTAATATTATTTATATCTCGCGAGTTTATATCTCACAATATATATCTTTCTAGAAAAGAAGTCAGCATTGCAAGATAAAAAGTCGCAATTACTATTTTTACTTTTTATTTAGTGGCAGAAACAAGCTTTCATAGCTTTTTTTTATCTGAATATACAGTAAAGTGTAATTTATTCCTGTGATCAAAGCTGAATTTTCAGCATCATTACTCCAGTCTTCAGTGTCACATGATCCTTCAGAAATCATTCTAATATGATGATTTGATGCTCAAGAAACATTTATGATTATTATCAGTGTTGAAAACAGTTCAGATTTCTGTGGAAACCGTCATGCATTTTATTCTTCAGGATTCTCTGATGAATAGAAAGTTCAAAAGAACACAATTTTTTTGAAATAGAATCAATCTTTTGTAACATTATAAATGTCTTTACAGTCACTTTTGATCAATTTAATCCATCCTTGTTGAATTTTGAACAGTAGTGTATGAAATTGGCAAAACTTCCAAACTCATAAGTAGGAACCCCAGAGGACTTCATGGCAGCTTTCAATTGAAAACCTACACTGTTGTTTGTGCCAAACTCGTGTTTTTATGTGCCATTTTTTGGGGGGAAAATATTCATCAAAAGTAGTTTCTTTAGGTGTTTGTTGACCCAGGAAGTGTTTCATGTGAGACTGTGGCTTCAGGGTTATTGAGCAACTTCCTCTCTGTATTTCTCTTTTCTCCCTCCCTCTAAAGACGCAATCTTCTGGCAGAACTTCTATCAGGACGTGATGACTTTCGGCTGGCTTTTCTATTGCAACTGGTGCGAACCACAGCAGCGAACTCTTATTTTCCACTCCAGGACTCTGGTAATGGACAGACAGCCGCGGTCGGTGAGCGGTCCTGCCTGCGGGCGCGTCACGCGGCTAATGAAAGCCCCATGATGGCCGAGCAGCAAACATTAGCAGACCCTGCGCTCACCCCGACCTCTTTCAGCCCAACAGCACCATCTATTAGCGCAGGAGAACGCCGCGGCATTTGTCACGCAGAGGGCGGCGGATCCGTCCTGGACTCCACCGGTGACCTCGCGCCACGATAATCGCTCGTGCAACCGTGTCTATTAAAATGCAATGATGGGCCAATGTCACGGGACGTTTCTCTGACAGAGACGCTCTGATATTACTGCCGACAGGTCTCGTTTCGACTCGTGGAGGTGTCAGCGCCTCTGGCGAATGCTACGTTCATACGACGTGACGCGACGCATACGGCATCGGGAGAGATCTGAGAGCGCCGCTGCCACCTGAGGAAAGAAGAAAAGAAATCTGCCATCCGAGGCCCCGCCGACACATCAGCCCTAACAAGTGTTTTTTATCAAACGCGGCGCAGGCGCCTTTGTTATTTCTCTTTCACGAGTAAATTACACTTTTAGGATTTATTAAGACACAAAACAATTTTCAAATAGTGGGTCCAAAGCCTCGGTGGAAAAGCACTCATTACTTCTTAGCCCGAGGCTCTGTTTCCTCTGCGCGTGTATCCGTCTCTCTCTCTCTCTCTCTCTCTCGCTCTCTCCATCCGATGCTGTCGTGTCACAGCGGTTTGTTGAAAGTGGGGATGTGTTTCTACTCTCAGCAGGTGCTTCTTAAACTCTCGTCAATAATTGAAGAGGGAGGCATGTTAGCGGCGCCACAAAAACCCAAAGCCTTTTGACATCACACATATTTCTCCTCCCTCCACAAAGACGAGGCTTTCATGCTTTCTTCCTTTGCTTTATTCATTCCGAGTGCCAGAATCTTTACATTCTGACACATTTGTTCCCTTGAAGTCGTGGAGGTTTTGATTTCTGAGCTGTGGTCACTAGCGGGTCATGTATATGTCCAGTGTGATTTTCTCAATTCCCCAGTCCAGATCTTTCTCCGCGCTCATGCTGGGCTGCTGTCCGTGATGCATTAATCATGTCCGAATCCTCGAGACAAAGGCCTGCGAACGTCTCGTCTGCATGTGAAATGATGCGCCGCAGACCTGCCGCGAGGGCGCTCGACTCGCTTAAACTCTCACACGTGCTCTCTGATGGGCTTCAATGAGATGTCCCGCCCAGACCAATGCCTCTCCTGTCCAGGAGAAGGAACCGCATCTCTGCGACCTGCTTGAAAACACACCCAGTCGCCGTCAGTAAACTTCATCAGAAGTGTGGCGATGTTTATAAAGCAGGATTTGAGTCAAACTCGAGCAGAGAGACGCTGACACGGTTCTCTCTGGATCTCCTCTAACAGCTTCTGCGATGAAGCACAGATCAGACCTGTGAGTCAAATGCTGATGAACTTTTACAAAATCTGATATTCTGATCTCAAGCCCAACAGATCGCCTTCTTTAGGAGTGTTTTATTAGTCTTTTGTGGCTTGTTTTCCAGTGAAAATAACAAAAAAAAACATTTGAAACAAAATACATTTTCAAATAAAAAGTGTTTTTTTTTTTTCATAGATCTTAAATATTATTATTATTTTTTTTTTGTCTTGCCGCACTGGCTGACTTTTTCACAAATTTTTATTTTAAACACATGTAAAAACTATGGAAGCTTGTTTCTGACCCGGAATAAAAAATAAAAAAGGTAACTGTGACTTTTTATCTCACAATTCTGACTTCTGTTTTGGTTTCATCCTATTTCTTGTTTCCTTTGTTCCTATTTTCCCGCCAGCAGTTAGTTTTGATTGTTGCGCACCTGTTTCAGTTTCTGTTGATTACTCCTCCTGGTGTGTTTAAGCTTCAGTTCTCACAGTTCTTTGTTTTTGTGTTGATTGCATCTCATTGTATTTCTGGATCTCCTCTAGACCCGTGAGTTAAACACTGATGAACTTTTACAAAATCTGATTTTCTGATGTCAGGCCCGACTGATGATGGCTTGTTTTCCAGTGAAAATATCTAAAAAACCTTTGAAACAAAATAAATTTGCTTGAGAAGTGAAATTTGTTTTCATAGATCTTGAATATAAATATATTTTGTGTTACTGCACTGGCTGATTTTGTTTATTTTATTTTATTTTTAAACACGAGCAAAAACTACAGAAGTTTGTTTTCGCCTCGGAATAGAAAATAAGAGAGATGATTGCGACTTTTCATCTCACAATTCAGACTTTATAACTGAGAAAAAAGTCAGAATTGTCAGATAAAAAGTCGCAATTATCTTTTTCTTTTTTTTTCTTTTTTTTTCCGTGACAGAAACAAGCTTTCATATAAAACTGCCATTGAAATAAGACAAGATACACTTACATTCAAAAATCATTCTCTGAAATATTAATATCTTACGCAGTTTTGCTTTACGAGTAAATGTATCATGTTTCAAGGATTTTTAGATATTTTACTGGAAAATGGGACAGAAATACTCATTATTTTGCAGTGTACAATAGAGGAACAGATGATGGTTCCCATTCTTAAACTATTACCCACAATCCTACATGCACTATTAAGATCATCTGCATTTGTTACCTTAAAGAATTTCCCTTCTGATTTAATGAGTTTTCTTGGCATAAAGTGCTGTATGGTTAGTTAAGTGATATGAAATAATATTTTTGACTTCAATAAATCCAGTTAATCTAAAGTCCCCCTGTGTTTAAAATCAAGTTTTAATGTTGATTATATGTCTATATGGTGTTTTTTAACATGCTTTAAGACAAATTATGTGCAAATTCATAAGTCAACACCGTTACTGAGTATTTTCTCTTTAAAACTGCAGTGATCTAAAGACGCGGTTTGAAATCGCTGTTTTATTAGCTGTTTGATAACGTAGTCAAGCAAGAGGCTAATCATATGAATTACTGTTATGTGTTGTAAAGAGCAATAGGGAAATGTCACAGTGGAACAAGCTTGAGCAGGACAGAATCACAACAGACCCTGAAAGCATTACATTTTAATTTTAACACAAATAAAAAAAAAAATAATTCTTTAGAATTGATCAAAATGTAATCTTGATAAATAGAGTCATGCAGATTGGCTGATATTCTGATGTAAAAACAGATTTAGTTTTTGTCACATGTACGTTCTGATTTGGTTTCGTTCTAGTTCCTGTTTCCTTTGTTCCTATTCTCCTGCCGCTGGTTAGTTTCCTTGGTTACCGATTATGTTGCGCACCTGTTTCTGTTTCTGTTGATTTCTTGTGTGTTTAAGCTTCAGTTCTCACAGATCTTTGTTCCGTGTTGATTCTCATCTTAGTTTTATGTGGTTGTATTTCTACTGTGTTCTTGTTAAATAAAGTGTTTATTCTCTTTAGTCATGTGATCACTACAGCCACAACCTGACAGAAAGTGACCCTTCTATTGACATTCCTACTCTACTGTTCAGTTTTATTGTAACATTTCTGTTGAATTATACATTAAAGAGAGTTAAATCTGTCGAATAATGTGAATGAGTTCATAATCCTGTTAATTATTCCAGTAGGACGTCATGAAGACACATATGTTTATTTATACACTGAAAAATTCCACCTTGATAATTAACAAAATAAAATGTGTGTTAGTTTGAGTGTAAATGCCAACATGCCTCTCTCTCTCTCTCTCTCTCTCTCTCCTGATCAGTATTCCTGGTCTGTTAATTAGCGTTGGAATATTCCGGCCGCTACTTTTCTGACAGGTGCAGTCGGTCTGCTGGGGTCCAAGACTCTGAAAGACTCGACACGAGAAAGATTCTCAAACACACACACACTGAACGTGTTAATTTCATCCCCCATCTGTTATTACATAATCACTGCCAATGTGTCTCTGCTAAAGACAGCAGAAAAACACTGAATACAGAGAGAGAGAGAGAGAGAGAGACAGCTCTGGTCATGTGCTTCTGCTCAAGGTCTTTATGATGCTTCACAGTCTTTTTTTGGCTGTAATATTAAAATAAACAGCTTTAAAATGTCGTTTTTACACATGGAATGCAATTCTAAAAACAATAAGACAAAATAAGGGTGAAAAACAGCAGAATTCACATCAAAACCGGATACATTTTAGATATGATTTGAATAAAAAGCTTTTATTCAGTCAAACTCAGAACTTCTGAATAACCTCAAAGGTCACGAGGTCAGCGACACGTTTCACCGACGAGCGATCTGAACCACCGTATGAAACGAAATCAATCCTGACGGGAAGCCGTGGATGTTTTTGCAGCTCTGAAAGGCTGTAAATGTTCCTGTCTAAATTCCTTCCGAGGGACGTGCGCTCTTACAGAACGCCAGAATACACACGTTTGTCCGCTGTCAGCGCGGCCGGATGTCGTGTACCGCTCCGCCCCGCAGGCCCGACGTGGGAACGCTCGCTGTAATCGTTTGTTCAATTATTTTTCTTGGACGCTGCACCTGAACTCAAGCACAGACGAGTCCAGATCCACGTAAAGCGCTGCGCCCGCGGGACATCACGTGACCGGCCTTCAGCGCGGAGGTAAGACTCGCCGTGACACTGACGAGGCTCTCGGGGAGTAATTTTCACCGTATTCCTCTGCCTGTTTGACCTCCGCTTGACAAGCTCACAAAGCATTTTGTCTGTTGTATTTTACCACCGGACGGATCAAAGAGCATAACAGCCGTTTACAGAGGAGAGGAAACATGAGGATGTTACCTACACACACACACACACACACACACACGTTTGAAGTGTTTAACATGTCATGCATAAACGCCTCAGATGTTCATAAACGGCACAAATTGCTGAGCTGTTGACCTCCTGCACTACGGTTCGCGTTTCCAACCTGAATTCCCTCATGGTTGACACTGTTAGAGGATTTTCCATGTCCATTTTCATTTTGCATGTGTCTGTTTGTTGTGCAGTTTATTTCTTAATAATAGAATCATTCAGACTCTATATTCTGAGCCATGTAGTGAAATAGCAATAAACACAAATGATCACACATTAAATTATATGTTAATGCTCAGAGCGGCAAACATAACCAGCTGATGTTCAAATAAATGATTTTTTTATTCCAAATATTATTCATACTAAATATATAGTTGTTTAAAATGTATGTCGTTTATCATATTGGTGCTGCCAAAGTCTTATAAAAAGCAATCTGTAAAATGATGGTTTCAGGCACTTATTACTATAACACTTCATACTTTGGCTAAAAACACNTGCTGCCAAAGTCTTATAAAAAGCAATCTGTAAAATGATGGTTTCAGGCACTTATTAACACTTCATACTTTGGCTAAAAACACACTTTACATGTGGTAAAATCACAGTAATACACAGACAATCGTGGTTTATTACTTTATTAAATTCGAATTTAAATGAAATATCTGTGTTAACAAAGAAAAAAAAATACTATTTAAATATTATTATTTATAAAGAATATTTACATTAATATCAATCATTTTNTCAGTTTATTTAAACATGATTAATATTTATTAATCATTTAAATGTTTAATTATAATTATTATTTATATCAATATTACTGTTTATGTTATTTGTTAATATTATTATTTTAATTAAAATATGATTAATATTTATATTATTATATAATTTTAGAGTAAATTGAAACTAGCACTAGATGTTTTAGGCACTTAAAACTTTATTATTATTATTATTATTATTAATACTGAAAATAAAAATCAGTTTATTTAAACATGATTAATATTTATTAATCATTTAAATGTTTAATTATAATTACTATTTATATTAATATTACTGTTTATGTTATTTGTTAATATTATTATTTTAATTAAAATATGATTAATATTTATATTATTATATAATTTTAGAGTAAATAGAAACTGGCACTATTTAATTTTATTATTTCGATGCAAAATACTGTTAATAAATCTGTTTATTTAAATATGATTGAGTTTGTTTTTGATCTGTTTTCATGCTTTTTCCCTGTCTTCAGTTTCAAAGTCAGTTTTCTAGTTTGTTAATTGTTTCAGTTCTCCTCGTGTGCCTGTTTGTCTCCTTGGTTACTGATTAATTAGTGCCTTCAGTTCAGGTGTGTCTTGTTAATTTAGTCTCGTTAACCCCTTGTTTGCTGTGTATTTAAGCCTTCAGTTTCTGTCTGTCCTTGTCTAGCTTTGTTTAAGTTACACGGTGTTTACAGTATAATTTCCTGGTGATTTTCCTGTTCCTAGTTTTCCATTAAATATTACTGAAGATATTTCCTTCATTGTGCATTGAATATTGCAACCCAGACCGTGACACTGATATTAATTATGGTTACTATTTATGTTAATATTATTGTTTATATTGTTTAAATAAATAACATTATTAATTTGATTTAAATTATATATATTTATGTCATTTTATTTATAATTTTAGAGTAAATTGAAACTAGCACTAGATGTTTAAGGTACTTAAAACTATTTTTTATTATTAATACTNTAATACTGTTGATAAAAAAATATATTTAAACATGAATAATATTTATTAATCATTTAAATGTTTAATTATGATAACTATTTATATGATTAATAACATTCTTTTAATTTAAATATGTTATATATATTTTAGAGTAAATTGAAACTAGCACTAAAAATGTATATATAAATACAAGTATTTCTATTAATAATAAATTATAGATCTCTTTATTTCTTATGTAAAGAATCTCTATGTATAAAACACATATTTCCACATGTATATTGTGAGTATCTTCAGCAGGCACATGACTGGAGCTCGTACAGTCTCGGATCTGCTGGTAAATTATTCCGCCGGTCACGGAGAGCGACACCCGCGGGGTAAAACAGAGCGAATCAGTGGGACGGTCCAGCGGCTGAGAGCGCCCGTCACCGGATCTTCTTTTCTTTCTGCTGGTTTTTTTCCGGCAGTGCAGCTGTCTAAATGAGACGGATTAAGTTAACTAGCTGTGTTAGGAAACAGCGGTCCGGATTAGAGCGCCGGTCGGACACCCGGAGCATTCATGCAGCCACTGCAAACCCTTAAACCGCCATCACAGCCCACTGACTCTAACACACACCACTACACACACACACACACACACAGAAAGAGAGAGAGAGAGACAGGTGGTCGCTCGCTGAGAGACACTGAATTCACAAACACCTGCTTCAGAAACATGAGCCTCATATTTGGACAGATTGGATTTGTGCAGCTCATGCGTGGCATTAGTGACATGACTGCGGCGTTTCACACGGTGGTCAGATTCAAGCCTGGACGCTCCAGTATGCACTGAGAAAACAGCATTTCTCTAGGAAACTCATAAACACAGGACTGAAACATTATTACACACGACAGCAGTGAGGCAGAATCACTAACCTCGTTCAAGTTATATCCAGTATTTCATCTCATCAAGGCAGAAACATGCGATCGGCAGTCGCACAGCTGAAAGAACCAATCACACACATTACAACTCAAATAATGAACATTTAAGGCCCTATTTTAACGATCTCAGCTCATGGTCTGAAGCGCACGGCGCAGGTGCACTTAGGGCGTGTCTCAATCCACTTTTGCTAGTTTAACGACAGAAAAAAATGGTTCAAAAGGGTTGTCCCTATTCTCTTAATGAGTCACGGGGGTGTTTTGGGCGTGCAATAAACCAATCAGAGTCTCATCTCCCATTCCCTTTAAAAGACAGGTGCACTGGCGCCATGGCGGATTCGCTATTTACATGGAGGAATATTGACACCCTCAACCCGACGAGTCAGTTTAAATATATGTGACACGATTGGTCAAATAATTAGACAATTTCATTCGTCATTACTGCAAATAGGTCATTCTTATACATGCAATGACTATTATGACATGTAGATGTGCACAATAATAATCTTTTACATTGTAATCCTTTTATTTTTAATATTTGGCATGTTTGTGTGCTGCTGCGCATCCCTGTGTGTGTAATATATAATGCACCCCCCTTAGGTGCATATTACTAACGCGCTCTTTAAATAACAAAAAAAATACTGCGCCATTGACCAACTGAAACCTGCTCTAAAGTCAATGGCGCAGTATTTTTTTTGTTATTTAAAGAGCGCGTTAGTAATATGCACCTAAGGGGGGTTGTTTTCAGTTCGTCAAAATAGCAACACGCCAACAGTGCACCTGAGCACACCTCGTTTTCAGACCGGCACGCCCATGGGCGCACAGATGGGCGCGAGTGCATTTGCTATTTAAACAACGTGGTGCTGGACGTGAACATAATAACTGCATCGGGCTGAAACTAGCAAAAAACACTGGTGTCGCATTGCGCCGGGTGTATGACAGGGCCATCAGACTCAATATTTCATTTTGCAACTGCTTTAAAAGTTATATCAATATGAGAGTGAAAATATAAACTGCTTCAACAATTGACTGGAACATTCAAAGAGTCAGAATTGTTCGCCTGTCAAATCATGACTGTTGTCAAACAGGTTTCCTGAACACCATCCCCATCTTTCATTGGTCAGTCAGACAGAAAACTCACACGATTGGTTGTTGGTTGAGTCAGAAGTTGGCATGACAGTGTCACAGATTCGTTCATCTGGTCGAAATAAGACGCCGCTGCACCTTTTCAAGATTTTTAAACTGTACTTTAACAAAATGAATAAAGAATGGGCATCAGTGTTTATATTCAATTTATGAAGGTGCTGTAAATTGAATTGTTATATATTCGATCACAAAAAAAATAAAATAATTTCAAACATTTTAACAAATTTAGCCAGTGAACAGGGAATGTTCTGTCAATGTTCTGGTTCCAGTAACATTAAAAGAACGTTCATTCAAAGTTATTTGAAATGTTTTCAAAACGTTAGCACAAAAACATTATTTATACATCGTTGATGGAACATTTTTTTCTGAAACGTTTTAGTTAGAAGTTTGTCTAACGTTGTTTCAGAACGTTCAGAGAACATTCAAAAGTAACGTTTCCATAATGTTTGAAGAATGATACAGTGTGTTAACGTTCACATAACCAAGAAAAATACTTTTTAAAACATGAAAAAAATGGAACATTCAATTTTCAGAATAATGTTGTTATAACTTAATGGAAACATTTGCAGAACGTTCTTAGAACGTATTCTTGCGCGTTAGGATGACATCACCTTCGAGAATGTTCTGTTGAGAAAGTAAACTAAGTTGCACTGAATCACAACAGCAACACATAAAATAATGATTATTTGTGGAGGGTGTTTTTGATCATATGTGTTTTAAAGTGATTTGATCTCAAACTAAAGTCCCTGGCTGTTTATTATCTCTCTAAGAGGGAGAATATGAAAAGAATATTTTTTTTTTTCGTATATTTTCTAAAGTGAGAATCGAGTCTGTGATGTGTGTGTGTGTGTGTGTGTGTGTTTGCTCAGGGGAAGCACCATTCAATTGTGTTTGTCAAGGCCTCTATTCCTCACATCTAATGCAGTGTCTCTCAGTCTCTCTCTCTCTCATGCTCCAACTGTTTTCTACTAACTTAAGTCTGTCAGCTAGAAAACACACAGAAAGAGTCCGTCACAAACTCTCGTTTCTCAATCCTCCAGGGCTGGGAATTCCGGCTCTCTCCGTCTTTATCCACAGCTAAACACTGACAGGCCGCTGGACCGCGGAGGCGAGCGAGACAGGCTTACGAGAGAGGCGGAGGCGAGCGAACAAAGGCCGTGCTGCTGTGTTATCATGGGTTCACAGTCTTAAAATAAGAGAGAAAGCTCTCAAAACAGCCATCAGAGGGAAAAACACTTCGTTCGAACTAACAAATCAGTCCGTAGAGGTCTGGAAGAGAGAGAAAGACACTCGGAGACGGGTCTTAGATGGCTGCGCTCTTTCTCCGGAGCTAATGAGAGCGGCTCCTCCTGACCGGAGCGCTTTGCATCATGACATGGAGTCCCAGGATAATGTGAGCCAGAGCCGCGTTATCATCATTATACATTTACTATCCGCCGAAGAAATGAATTAAGCATAAATCACACTGGCCTTTTCATTCAATACTGTTTGGAAAATATTTATTTTTATAGAATTACTAAACAGACAAAAGAAGTAGATTATCTTCTGATCAGCTTAACCATACAAACCGACACAATAGTGATTTATTTTTTTTGAATTTTCAGTTTTGTTGTTTTTAATCAGAATGTCCCCATTTCATTTTGTTGGGATTCCATTTGAATTCTACTGCTTTAAATACAACAAAAATAAAATTTGACTTTTGGGATTAAATTATTGTAATTAAAACATCAAGTTTTCATTAGTTTCTAGATAGTGCCTAACAATTATATGTGAAACTTTGTAAGAAATCATGCATATTACACTCTAAAAAATGCTGGGTTAAAAACAACCCAAGTTGGGTTGAAAATGGACAAACCCAGCGATTGGGTTGTTTTAACCCAGCAGCTGGGTTAAATGTTTGCCCAACCTGCTGGGTAGTTTTATTTAACCCAAATATTGTTTAAAAATTACTGTATTTCTTGCTTAAAATGAACCCAAAATATGTTGGAAATTAACATGTATTAATATGTTTAATAAACAATTATTTATAAATAATATTTAAACAATAAACATTTATTAAATTGCTTATTAATAAATGCTCATCTTTTTGATTATTATTGTTCCCTCTAGTAATTATGAGTCTGATTTTTAATTTCCAACCTATTTTGGGTTCATTTTAAGCCAGACATATAGTCATTTGTAAACAATTGTTGGGTTAAATAAAACTACCCAGCAGGTTGGGCAAACATTTAACCCAACTGCTGGGTCAAAACAACCCAATCGCTGGGTTTGTCCATTTTCAACCCAACTTGGGTTGTTTTTAACCCAGCATTTTTTAGAGTGTATGAAAGGTTATTCATATTTTTTTTGCAATTATGTTTTGTGTCAACCAAAAATCTCAAAAATAGAGTAAAACAGTGAAATATTATTCCAGTGTAAATCAGCTGTTTTCTATGTGAATATATAGTAAAGTGTAATTTATTCCTGTGATCAAAGCTGAATTTTCAGCATCATTACTCCAGTCTTCAGTGTCACATGATCCTTCAGAAATCATTCTGATATGATGATTTGATGCTCAAGAAACATTTATGATTATTATCAATGTTTCAATCAATATTTCTGTGGAAACCGTCACACATTTTATGTTTCAGGACTATTTGATGAATAGAAAGTTCAAAAGAACAGCATTTATATGAAAAATAATCTTTTGTAACATTATAAATGTCACTTTGATCAATTTAATACGTCCTTGATGAATAAAAGTATTAATTTATTTTTTTTAAAACTAACGAGTACTTTGCACAGCTAGAATAGTTTGACCACTAATTTGAATATTGGGAAACCTTATGGTGGAAAATATGACTTATAATTTACTGATATTATCAGCTGTAATATTCACAAATGAAATGCTAAAAACAAACAAAAATGTTCTGAAGCAGTCAGCAGCGTTTCCAGATAAAGACTCGTCTCATACCACTTTCTCTCTGTGATGTGTGTTACAGGATCATTCAGGGCACATTAACATCACAAACACAGTTCAGAATGTAAAAACAATGACATCGAGACACAAAAGCTAAAGACAGACGGCTCAGAGGTGACAGCAGACAATAAGGTAGAACACACTGCGGGTCGCGACCCCTCGTCTCCATAGCGCCGTCACGGTGACAGCAGCGTCCGGTGAGGAAGCTTCGCTCGCGGAACGGAGGAATGAAACAATGGCAGGACAGAGACTCAGGAAGCGAGATGTGTGCTAACTCTGCTCCGCTAGCAGATTCTCAGCGGCGAGGAACGCAGATGCTGCTGTGAGAAACGCAGGCTGACCGCTGAGACTCAGAGGAGGGACGGCTCTGTCCCGCGGGGGGACGGTTTGTTTAAGCTTGAAGGGCTTTTCACTTCAGTGCTGTATATATTTACTGTTCATAACATTAACACGAGCGCTGGGACAACAGATCATGTCAGCGGGCCGCTGCTGTGCATGTCTGCCACTAGAAAGTTCATATATACACAGGGCCTAAAACTAACTTTTTGCCACACCTGCCAATTGTCGGCGACTTAAGAGAATTTAAATATTTTTACCAGCCATGACACAGATTAATCCTTATTAAAGTTACAAAAAGTTATTCAGGCAAGAGTGATGAGTGATTGTTCTTTGTCTTTTGTTGTTTATTTAAGCCACTGAATATTAGGCTGCTGTCACTTTAAGAGCAAATGCACTGATCCAATACACTGATACACACATGTTTGTGTTCATTTAAGACACAACTGACTATTTCTACTAAAATACTTTCCAAGATGGGCATTTTGACATCATGCTGTTTGAATACGTCTGTTCAAGCTCAAGAAGACGTGAATGAGAACTCAATTCAGTATTCACACGCCGTCTGAGACGAGTAATGAATTGAGTTTCCTTTTGCATCTTGTGCTTGTATATTTTAGTTGGTAAGGATTAAACATTCGTGATGATGCAGTGCTGGTCCTTCAACTGTCCCGAGCGTTGTTCACGTTTGTTCACATTCATGTTCTCACAATTTTGTTAGTATTCATAAAAATGTCGACTGGCGTTCATATATTCGCCAACGCCAATTTTTTACTCTCATTTAGTGTTTGGCGAGTGTTAATTTGATTATATTTATATATGTTGCAATATTTAAATAAATTATTTAATACATACAATTTTTTAAATAAAACTAAAATAATTAAATAAATTATTAAATCACCAAACAAATTAATAAATGTATCTTTTATTTCATTATAGCATTTTCGACAGCTGTAACCCTGAACATGAAAATGAAATGGCATGAGCTCATGCTTACATGTAAAAGCAAGCCAAAAATAATGCTAAAATTAAAAAAAGAGTGCAAAAAAATGCTAAAATTAAATAAAAGATATTTTACATTTATTAATTTGTTTGGTGATTTGATAATTTATTTACAATTTATTAATTTATTTAAATATTGCAACATTTTTTGAATGCTTTTATTTGTATTATAGATTATAGTAATTTTGCCATCCATGTATGTTTGTATGTATATATATATATATATACACACACACATATACCTCCTGCCGAGGTGTTAACTTCCGTGGACGACCTGGACGTCTCTGTGAGATGGTTGCAGTTCCATCTTTTTCACATTTTTGTACCACTTTTGCTACAGTATTCTGACTGATAAGTAAAGCTTTACTGATCTTCTTGTAACCTTCACCTTTCTGGTGTAAAGAAATTATATTCTTTCTCAGGTCTTGAGACATTTCTCTTCCATGTGGTGCCATTGCTGACAGTAAGAAATGGGGTTTTAACACCCTTTTATAGTCACCTGTCTGCTGGACACCTGTGTAATGAAGAATTACACTCACCTGTGCTTGAATTCTTGTTAAATTAGACATTTGTAGTCTAAAATTTAGCTTTGCTCCAGAGACTTTCAGTGGGGTGTTCTAATTTTTGTATCACCCTAATTTGAGTAAAACTGAAAAATGTGTAATATAAGTTATATTATTAACCTTACTTTCATGTTATAAGTTAAAAAGCTGTTATATAAAACTTAGTCTTGTCAACATTTTGGAAATGGTTTTTGTGTTCATTGAGATATTGTTTAAAATGTTACTCTTCAAAGGGGGTGTACTCATTTACGCTGAGCACTGTATATATATATATATATAAATTATACAGTGGGACAGAAAGTATGATTCCAGCTTTGAGCACAGGTCAGTTTGGCGGCACCATTAATGTCTCAAACTTC
Source organism: Anabarilius grahami (assembly GCA_003731715.1). Lineage (NCBI taxonomy): Eukaryota > Metazoa > Chordata > Actinopteri > Cypriniformes > Xenocyprididae > Anabarilius > Anabarilius grahami. The sequence continues at coordinate 9,518,665 of RJVU01051519.1, read as the reverse complement.
TCAGTTTCAGCACTTTCCCGTGTGTTCGAGCAGCCGGAGCATCACTTCTGCCGACACAGGAAGCCATTGGAGAAGGACAGGAAGACAGGAAGCATGTTGATGAGGTGTTTACAGACTGACTGTTTCAAGAGAGATCTGTGCTCATGTTCACGTGTCTCTTCTGCAGTTCTCATACATTCTCTCTGGAAAAAGAGTCTGTTTTCAGCTCCTGATGGCCAGCGATGATAACGGCTCGCAGAACTCCCCCGACGCGCCGCCCACATCCTTCAGTAAACCTCTCTCGGCCTGGTTTCCACGCCTGTCCGTGTTTGCCTTTTCCCCATCTTGGGAATTCTCTTCACTTGGGTTGTTTGACAAAGTTTTCCTGCCTTTCTCCCGTTCGGTTGAGGAGGTCCGAGTGTCTTTTATGGCGTCCGGTGCGGATTCACTCTCGTGGGTTTAATTCCCATCTGGCGTCTAGCGGAAAACAGGGAAGCAACCTGTGAAAGTGACATTCTCCAGCAGTCAGGGCTTCAGCGCTTCAGTCAGACTGACTTTCATCTGCGCTTCTGAGCTTCAGCACTAGATGGCAGCGTGAGGAGAGACGCTTCAGTCTCTGAACATCATGTTAAAGCACAGCCGTTTCCTTCAAATGTCATGCCTTATTTATCAGGTAGCTGGATATAAATATATTTGTTTGATCAGTCAAACGGTGGTTTATGAGACCCTGAGATACTGACATGTTTCAGGACTGAGGAACACGGCTGTTAGACAGAAATAAAACTGCTTATTAATTCAATCACACCAGGAAGTTAGCAGTGCACACATCTCCTGAATGTTATGCAATTTGCATCAAGTCCATTTATGTATGATGCTTTAAATTGCTTTTTTAATTGTGCAGCCGCTGATTATGTCACAAATTAGCCACATTCAGTCTAGCCATGCACAGTAACGGAAGACTTTAACGAAACACACGAGCAACCGCTAATTAGCCGACGAACACTACCGGGACACGAATAATATCACTTTAAATATTCATGCCAGAGTGAGAAAAATCAATCAATAAATAGATTTTAAAAATCCTAATGAGGCTTTGGCAGAATGAAGCAGAAGAGGAAACGACATAATCAGAAATAATTCAGAGATACTGTGAGGATCAATCAAAACTAATCTTGAAGGCTTCAGAAAGAGTTCAAAAGATCAACTACTTCCCCTTTCCTGGAAAAATGACAACTTTTTAACTTGGGAGCCAAGCCAACAAAAACAGTTCCCTTTAAGTTCTGAAAATGTTATTTCTGAATGTTCAAAATGTCCAGTTTTTCTTGGTTATGTGAACGTTGAGGAAACATTTCATTTTATCATTCTTCAAACATTACGGAATGTTACTTTAGAATGTTTTGAATTATTATTATTATTATTATTACCAGATAACTCAGAATGAACATTCTATTTAACATTACTTGAAGAATATTTGTTCATAACTTTGAGAGAACCTTCCCAGAACGTTCCCCGTCAACTAGGAAACGGGTCGAGAGTCAGTTAAAGAGTTAAAGAGCCTGAACCTGTTTACAAGCTCAGAGATCATCTGGGAAACGTCTCTTTTGTCCAGCGCTGGACGGACGCGTCTTACGGAGGTCCGTGACTCTTAAATTACAAATGACTCCAGACCCCTTTGCCAAGTTTCCCCGCAAACAATTAATCCTGCTGTTGACTGACAATGTTGTCAGAACGCAGGACGGGTTTATGCCGTTATTACAAGCGTTTCCCTGTCCGTGGCACTTTGGATTATTTGAGATTATGTTGTAATCCTCATAAATCCTCATTGCATTAAGATTTGTCCAAAAGCAGCGCAGTAAAGCAGCACTCGGCGCTGATGAAGTCTTAAGCATGTTATGAGACGGCACGTCTGTCGTCACTCGCCCTCCATTATTTCTTCTGGAGAGAAGTCGCTGCTGTCACTGAATCGAGCCCTGCTCTGATTTATCAGGCCGGAGAGATTAGGAGGAACAAATGTCCCCATGAATCATGATCAGACGCTCTTTTCTTGCTCTTCACGCATGTCTTCATCAAGAGCGGGAATTATACGCGAACATACGGACGGACCGCAGCATCTGATCCGCACTAGTGTTCTGAATAGAGTCACATCTGCTCTCTTTATGATTGTCCTGTTACATTTTCTCACTATATTTAAGATCTTTCCTCTGTAGATATGCATTTCTCTTTCTCTTGTTCATTACTTAAAAGAGTAATGCTGAGAAAAGACTGCAATTTACTACATTAACACACAATTTAAAGGGATAGTTGATAATTTACTCACTCTCATGTCGTCCCAAACCCGTATGAATTTCTGTCTTCTGTAGAAATCATGCAAACTTTAATGAAAAAAAGAAATAAAATGAATACATTTAAGAAGTGCACAATAAAATTAGAGGCAAAACACAGAAATATATTTTTAAAACACTTATTAATCTTTGTTAAAATATATATTTGTTCATTGTTAGTTCAGTGCATTAACTAATATTAACAGATATTTCATAATGTATTAGTAAATGTTGAAATTGACAAACTAAGATTAATAAATGCTGTAGAAGTATTCTTCATTATTAGTTGTAAAGTGTTACCTAATTTATTTTATTTTTGTTTATTTTACACTGAAAAAAATTAAGCCTTTTTTAAGATTACGCAATTTAATTAATAGTAAAATTTCATGAAATTTAATAATCCTAGTGTATTTGAATTGATTGTTTAGTTCAATTAAAATAAATAAGTATTATTAAATTTGATGGAATTTTACTATTAATTAAATTGCATAAATCTTAAAAAAAAAAAAAAGGCTTAAAATCTTTTCTGGGTGTACTTACAATAGAGAAAATGATTCTCAAAAACATGTTGGAGGATCTCATCAAACGTCATAATTCTGTGCTGTTAATGTGATGTGTGTGCGTCAGCTCCTAATAACACACTGTATCTGAAAATGACGTTTTTCATCTCAGACATGAACTCGTCAGAAATCCCGGGCAAATGCAAACAGAGCATCTGCAGTGACTTTGAGGACTAGTTGTCAGGGGAAACTAGGTTAGAGTTTGTTTTAAGGACATGTGACCCGCTGACCTTGGCTGTGTTCCCGCTCTTGGCGTGTCAGTCGTCTTCCTCTGGCCGTGACGGCCGGCCTCCAGCGCACGCGCACCGGTCAGAGAGCAGCAGCAGCCTAGAGAGCCCATCACAAACCCGCACAGTCAAACCCAAACCCTCCGTCTCTGGCAGTTTGAGGACGAGCGGAAGTTTCACCGAGTTTGTGCTTTCCCACAATGCACTGCCGCTCAGGGGTCAAAACCCTCCGTTCCGCTGCTCTAAACATGGAGATGTTTCTGCCGTCTCAACTTTGTTTAATCTACGATTTCAACACTAGCAGGAAACAATGGCCACATATTTGGAGATTGTTGACAGTGCGATAGTATTTCTGGAGTTTACAGGCCTCATACGCACATGCCATAACACAGCGCCGCTCCGTCAACAGATGTAAACAAAACACTTTTTACCAAGAGGAGTGTTTGAGAGAGATTCTTACTCTTAAAACAGTGGATTCTGAAAAATCCTCTGGAGCCAAACCCCACGACTCCAGGACGGCTTCAGATGAGATGTTTATACACGTTCCTCCGACAGAAAACCTGCCATTCAGCACCAACAAACAAGGAGTGAGAGCAGCTGGAGCTCAGTGCTGCAGGACACCATCAGATCGAGAAGAGCAGAGAGTGAGTTTCAAGCGGTCACATTAACAAATGCTTCTATATGGAAACATAAAGGGGCGCTCCAAATCCCATCATGGCATTAGGGATGGCTCAATACCACAATTTTGGCTTCGGTACAGTTCCACAATCTAATACCCAAATATCGATATTAAAGAATTAGTTCACTTTCCTGATAATTTCCTCACCCCCATGTCATCCAAGATGTTCATGTCTTTCTTTGTCGAAAAGAAATGAAGGTTTCTGATGAAAACATTCCAGGATTTTTCTCCATATTGTGGGCTTCACTGGGGTTCAACGGGTTGAAGGTCCAAATGTCAGTTTCAGTGCAGCTTCAAAGAGCTCTACATGATCCCAGACGAGGAATAAGAGTCTCATCTAGAGAAACCATCGGACATTTTCTAAAAAAAATTGCATTTTAGCACAAATGCTCGTCTTGCACTGCTCTGTCATGCTCCACGCATGACGTAATCACGTTGGAAAGGTCATGCGTGATGTAAGTGGAGGTACCGCGGTAGGGCAAACAACTCCATCTCATTTTCTCCTCCAACTTCAAAATCGTCCGACATCGTTGTTTTACCTTTTTTTGTAAAGAGCGTTTGACTTAATCTTTGACGTTCAGGAAGAGTTGTTGTAGTAGAGTGTTGTTGACGTCATTTTACGCCGGACTGCTTCACAAACGAGGGTCAATTCAACACAAAAGATGAACATGACGGCACATGCTAGTGGATGAGTTGAATCAACTCCACAGCAACTACATACATTTATCCACTAACCATTCAGAAACGTCCAGTTTCATTCTAAAAGTTGTAACTTCTTCCTGAGTCTCTCCATCAGTGTCGACTCCGGTTTGAACAATGTAAGGCTGAACACCGTTCGTCATTTTGGCTGCGTGAGATTCTCCAGCTTTGTTGTTGTTGAGCTGTTAAAGCTCCGCCCTCTTCTGGAAAGGGGTGGGAGCAGCAGCTCATTTGCATTTAAAGGGACACACACAAAAATGGCATGTTTCTACTTAAATTTGACAAGCTATAATAAATGATCTGTGGGGTATTTTGAGCTGAAACTTCACAGACAGAGACTGATATTACATCTTGTGAAAGGAGCGTTATAGGTCTCATTTAAGACATTTCTTCTTATATAGAACCATTTTGTCATAAAGGGTTCTTTAAAATTGAGTCAAGAACCCGATATAGAACCCCATTGAAAAACTTTTTTCAAAGTTGTAAATGAAGGTTTTTTGTACAAGAAAATACTATTTCGGTCTTCATAATTTCATTTTTAATTCAATGTTGTACTTGCTTGTGAAATTTACTTGTAATTTATGAGTGAAAATTATTTCTACACCATTTTTTTTTTCAGCGTAGTGTAAATTCAGCAAAATTTTGTCGGCAAAAAGTCTGGTTGTCTATGATCAGTAGTGCAGTGATGTATGAAGCACGGCTCACACAGCAGTCACTTTCTAAACAAGCAGCTTTCTGATGGTCAGCGCGGCGAATTCATGCGGCAAACTATTTCTTATTTTAATTCACAATTTTTTTTGTCTTTGAAGAGCCAGAATTCCCACAGACTTGGAAAAACTGAATATACAAGGAAGCCTCATTTTAAAAGTGTGATTTCTAGACTTGGAAAAGTCATAAAAGTCAATAAAATATCATAACTCCATGGGAATTTTTATACATTTTAAGAACATACATTTTTTCTAGTTATGCCAAGCTCTGGAATATTTTATTGGGTATAAATTGAGAGTAATATATACTTTTAAAACCCATTGTCCCTAATTACTTAATTTCTAGAGATGAATGACTTGAACACAAGATTGTTTGTGATAGTATTTAAGAACTCAGAAACACAAGTGATGTTTGTTTGTTTGATTTCTGTGTGTGTGGAAATCTGTCCTCAGACAGACACACAGGCACCCTGAACTGTCAAACATCGTGCCTCCTTCCTCAAGCGTGTCTAAAGTTTATAAAGCGGTGTAACATGAGCTGGCATCACAGTCAGCCATCAACATCAGCGGCGCGAGCCGACCCAGATTCCACACGGACCACATCAAACCGGGCAGAACCGCGCGTCCGTTCGGCACCGCATAAATCCAGGCCAGGCCGGCGTGGCGTCGAAAGGCCCCGACCGGAGCGGCGGTGATTGATTCGGCGGTGGACTCGCGTTGAGAAACACACAGAACGTTCCCAAAGTTAAAATAAACAGCTGGGAAAGGTTGTAAAATACACTTCTTTAGCTGTATAAACAGGTTGGCCGTGTAAACTGTGTACACAGACGTCAGCTGCCTCCCTTCAGCTCTTAAACGACTAATACTGCAAACAGCGTTTCCACTGAGATCATTTATTCTATTCCTGCATAAACACAAAGAGGCGATTTCATAAAGGTAACAATTGAGTTTGTGTATGATTGACCCGCAGAATTTACACAAAAACCTCCTGCTCAAAATATTTACGTCTGTCGCTCCGCGAGAAGAGCACAGAGCGAGCGCGATTACTGGATTGTTCTGGCGTTGTTTGTCCGTGCGAACAGGAGAACGGTGACAGGTGGCCGCGTGATTGGTGAAGGCTGGAGACGCATAAACAGCTCGAGAGAGGACGAGTTCAACTGGACGCACTTCATCAGACTTCAGAAGGCCTTGATTTGGTATTTACACAAACTCGGGCTGATTTGTTACCTGCTGCGTGTCATAATCAAGCAGATCGTGGCCCTGTTTTATTTAGACGGAGCTAAACATTCCCGCTTGTCCCGTATCGGGAGACGGGATTCGTTAATCGCACCCCCCGCAATTTCTTATATTGTCAATTGGGGAAATTGTTCATTTTAGGACGCCACGTTTGGAAAACAAATTTGATAGTGTGAGTATTAATCAAACAATAACAAAGGCGTGTGAAATGAGTTAGAGAGAACGAGACTGATTGCTTTAATTACTCGCAGCGTTAAATATTTCCAGAACAAAAGACGCTGCTTTTGTGTTGAGTTCGAATTGGATTCCTGCACTTCTTCTCTTAACGGCTGTAATTATGGGAAACTGCATGCTGGGAACACAAAGAGCCCAAACACACAGAACACTGTGAATGTGTGTGTGTGTGTGTGTGTGTGTAAGAGAGAGAGTTTCCAGAGTTTAGGAGCCAAATGTGAAAACGCTCTCCCTCCTTTAGTGGACTTAGATATTCTAGGTACAACCAGAAGTCCAGAGTTTTGTGATCTTAAGGAGCGTGAAGGATTGTGTACAGTTAAGTACACAGGAGCTAAACCATTAGAGCCTTATAGGTCATTAGCAATACTTTATAATCGATACAGAACCAGTGTAGAGATGATAAAACTGCTGTTATATATGACCTGGTAAGAACTCTAGCAGCTGCATTTTGTACTAATTGTAGCTTGTTTATTGAGGATGAAGGACAACCAGCTAATAATGCATTACAGTAATCTAGTCGAGACGTCATGAATGCATGAACTAACTAACACAGAAATAGATAACATGTTCCGTATCTTAGCAATGTTTCTGAGGTGGAAGAAGGCTGTTTTTGTAACATATGAAATATGATTTTTGAAGGACAAGTTGCTGTCTAATATAACACCTTTAACTGTCGAGGATGAAGTAACAGTACATCCTTCTAAATGCAATTTGTAGATTCTGTGTACGGGTTTTTGGTCCAATAAGTAATACATCTGTCTTATCTGAATTTAACAGAAGAAAAATCTGGTCATATCTTTAACACACTCTGCCAACTTGGGTAATTTGTAGATTTCATCTGGTCATGTTGAAATATATAACTGAGTATCATACACTCTAAAAAATGCTGGGTTAAAAACAACCCAAGTTGGGTTGAAAATGGACAAACCCAGCGATTGGGTTGTTTTAACCCAGCGGCTGGGTTAAATGTTTGCCCAACCTGCTGGGTAGTTTTATTTAACCCAAATATTGTTTAAAAATTACTGTATTTCTTGCTTAAAATGAACCCAAAATATGTTGGAAATTAACATTTATTAATATGTTTAATAACAAACATTTATTAATACTTTTTTTGAATAATATTTAAACAATAAACATTTATTAAATTGCGTATTAATTGCTATAATTTATAAAGTTATTAATTATATAATTGCTTTTTTATTATTATTGTTGCCTCTAGTATTTATGAGTCTGATTTTTAATTTCCAACCTATTTTGGGTTCATTTTAAGCCAGACATATAGTCATTTGTAAACAATTGTTGGGTTAAATAAAACTACCCAGCAGGTTGGGCAAACATTTAACCCAACTGCTGGGTCAAAACAACCCAATCTCTGGGTTTGTCCATTTTCAACCCAACTTGGGTTGTTTTTAACCCAGCATTTTTTAGAGTGTAGGCATAACTCCATGTTTTCTTATAATATCATCAAGTGGCAGCATTTGTGACCCGTGCTGGCAAAAGGAGTCAGAATGCACACGGGCCAATTACAATCTACAGGCAAAACAAGTCAAAAATGTAGATTTGAGGTTTTCATTAAAAATGAGTTCATTAAGCCTTCATCTAGTAATCCAAATGCTTAAAATAGCAATTAAACATCTAAAAGTATCTATCTTTGTGTGTTTTCTGAGAGGAGTACCTTTCAAAATGAAAAATTTTGAAAAATTTCATCCATGAAAAATGCAGTTTTTCTGCTCGCTTCACTCGCGCTTCCCCTCAACTTCCTCATTAGTCCAAGTTTGGTATCATTTTAAAGTGCAGCATTCCAACTTTGTGAATATTCATACTGAATTCTCAATGGCATGAGTCTGAACCAATGAAATGTGATTTTCAAACTGATGTAAACAAACCGAGCTTACTCGCGCTGACTGACAGATCCGAAGCGCTCGCACAAAGACGCCTCAGACAGCGCGTGATCCCGAAATACACATATAAACAGAATTACAGTTCTTCAAAATATAGAATACATATATTTTCATATAGACATTTAGTTTTGATGAAGTGTGTGCCAAATAAGGTGTTATTAACAAGGATTTTAAGGTATGATTGGTGGTGATTTTGTTTTGGAACCTTCGGAAAACTTGAACTTGATTTTTCTCGAAATCTCGGATTTTGACAAATCATACATCATTTTGAAGGTTTTTTTAATAGAGATTGTGAAAATAATCAAAAATAACTAATTTTTTAAAATTTGCTCATTGCAACTCATTTTGCCAGCACGGGATATATATATATATATTGAAAACAANAAAAATAACTAATTTTTTAAAATTTGCTCATTGCAACTCATTTTGCCAGCACGGGTCATATATATATATATTGAAAACAACAGAGGGCCTAACACAGATCCTTGAGGCACTCCATAATTGACTGACATTATCTTAGATTTTCCCCCGTTTAAATAGACAAAATGGTAACGGTCTGATAGGTACGATCTAAACCACCTTAAAGCCTGTCCCTGAACACCAGTGTGATATTGTAGTCGATCTAAGAGTATTTTATGATCTATAGTGTCGAACGCAGCACTGAGATCAAGTAACACTAGTATTGAGATACATCCTTGGTCAGAAGTGCAATATATGTGCTGTGATGAGGCCTGAATCCTGACTGAAAATTTTCATAGAATTGTTTTTTTTTTTTTTTGCAAAAAGGAGCACAATTGAGCCAACACAAATGTTTCTAGTATTTTAGACATAAATGGAAGATTTGAAATTTGTCTCACACACAGTCTCTATAAAAGCGTATTTATCAGAATTGATCTGTTCTGGTCAAACTCAGACACTAACTTTATTCATTATAACTTGATTATGTACACAGATAGGATGTTGATAAAGATCTGTTATTCTTTAATCAAGGAGGGACTGCAATTACTGCAAATGAGGACGAGTTATAATGCATTAAGGTTCATTCCCTGGGAATCGAACCCATGACCTTCGCGTTGCGAGTGCCATGCTACAGAAATGCAGCTCAAGGTTTTGCTTAAAACTGATTGTGTCATTTGATCAAACATAAAGCAGCTCTAAAAATACAACAGTCTCATTATTCAGCTAATAACAGAAATCTAAAATAACTGATATCTTGGGGGAGTTTAACAGACCTGTTTTATCCAATATATACAGTGTGATGATGGGGAAATGTTCTTACTAGCGTCCTCACACACACTCTCACCTTGCGCGCAGCCAGTCAGTCATTAAAAAGACGTAATTAAAGGCCCTCTGCGATATAAAAGAGCTGACATGCAGTGGTCAGTCCAGCACACGCAGCGAGCCGCTGAAACCCCTGGATTAAAATCGCTCTCTTAAAGTCTCTCGTAAACACGCTGATGAGCTTCTAAAGGGATCAGACTCAAAGACGGTTAATTTACCCTTTGGTGGGTGACAGACGGGCCGCGCCGGGTGTTTGCTGCAGTATCTCAGTGTCAACTTAAATACTATATGCTGAGGATCACATTTAGATTCATCTCTGCAAAGGTACTTAAGACGATATTGTTTAAAGGGGCCATTTACGCCCAAAGCCACGGACGCGTCGTGCTTGACACCGGCAGAATTAATTGGTTACATCAGTCATTCAACAGTTTAAAGGGGGAAAAATATGCAATTTAAATCTTGAATTTAAATTGCATATTAAAGTGTAATACCACGTTTCATTACTTAAAGTTCAGATGGTTTTTGAGAAACCTAATACTTTTAAAAGCCGCTGAATCTCAGGGTGAAACTCATCATAGGTGACTGGTGGGAGCGCGCGGACGCGGAGCGTTATTTATGACGGGGGTCAGTGTGGAGATCTGGGAGGGTAAATGTCACGCATTGATCGCTACTGATTGATCCGTGGCTGCAGTCATTGACATTCTCTCCCCTTACAGCACTGTGTGTGTGTGTGTGTGTGTGTGTGTGCGCGCGCGTGTGTGTTGTACCTTCAGCCAGAGATGTGCCGGGAATTTTCTCACATTCTGGGAAGCAGCACATGCCTGAAAATGATCCACATGTTTCTGGAAATAGAACCGATGGGAGATCTTAAATTAACTCATTCAAAATTATTTTTATAACAACAACAACATTTGTTTGTATACTACTAATATAAGATGCATGTGGAAGACACACACACACTTCAATGAAAGAAGAAATATCAATTAATAAGTAGTAGTTTTCTGTCTTTTGATGACATTTCCTACTGAAACAGGAAGTTTGGGTGGGATGTATCAAATTCTTCTTTTTTAAAATGGATGAAAACATGTAAACAACCTGCAAAGCAATATGTATATATATTTGCTAAAAGTTAATTTTGTCATATTTCCAAATAGATGAGCTCAAAGATGCAGATTTTAAAGTCGGCATGAAACTGAAGTCTTTTCTTCTCTATTGTGACGTATATCCGAGTGAAACGCTTCTCAAACAAGAACAAATGTAGGGCGGGGCTTGATTTTGATTGGATGGTTGTGGTTTGCTATTGGTGGATCTCATGTGAGTGACAGGTTGCCCCGCCCTCATCATCAGAGAAGAGAAGAGATGCTGCAAGAGGAAGATATTCTGATTCAAGATTACCAGAACATGAATTTAACACAATAATGATGTGCAGCGATAAATCATTCTGGACTTATAAATAAGAATGAAACATCAGGTGTTGCAAACTCACTTTCTAACTTTGTTTGGATGGATTCAGAAGTAAACCGAGTCCACTTTGATTTCATGTTGACTTTAAAAACAGCCGTAAGTGAACACACGTCTCTCTCTCTGTCTCTCGTCCAAAGCGCCCGTAACTCTCTCTCTGTAACTAAGCGCACATCTGTGTCCGTGCGCGGGCTCGTGCTGCAGGTGACAGCTCTCCTCCAACGCGCCCGTGAGCGACGCGGGACACGCCGTTGTCCCCGCACGTCTCGCACAGTTAGAGGTGATTTGCAGTGACGTGTGCTCGGAGTGCACCTTCCCAGTCCACTGTCAGCTCAATGCGACCTGGCAGGTCCGCGCGCGGCGGGAAAGGAGAACGGGAGCGCGTTGTCAGTCGCCCGAAACCGCGGCTCTCTTTGCCTGGACCGCAATGTCACAGGAAGAGCTGGCGGGCGGAGGTGAGTGAAACTTCCTCGTCTGATGTTGCTACAAGGTGAGTTTCAGCTGCCGCCGCGATTCATCCTCTCTTTGAGCTTTTGCAGGTCTGGCATGC
>RJVU01051519.1:9448683-9506719 GCA_003731715.1 Anabarilius grahami | reverse complement strand
CCTCTCAGTTTACCACATGTACCTTCACTAAAGAGGTGCTTTAACGTGAGCGAGAGCAGAAGTTGCATTTAGGCCTGTGGCATGAGCGCGCGCTCGCCCGTCTCTCTCTCTCTCTCTCTCTCTCTCTCTCTCTCAGGTATGAATGAGTCTGTCTGCAGGCGAGAGCGTCTAGTAAATGTTTACTGACCGCGTGAGTTTGTAAATATTTCCCAGGGCTTTTCCCCACAGAGGTGAGAAACATTTACCTGTTCTCACACACAATTACACTGGCCCTGTGTGTGTGTGTGTGTGTGTGTGTTACGTACTCTACACTGCATCAGTACCTCATCTACAAACTCATCAACACAACTACAACATCACTGAAGTTTACATTAGATTCAATATGAGCACAAATAGATGAGAGAAAAACTGAAAAAACATGATTCACTCGACTCGTTTGTCTGCAAATGGTACTTGTTCCACCAAACATGTTCCTATCTGAATATTACTTTGAAACAAAAAGTTAGCAATATACGAGACAGTAACCGTGTCAGGCGTGTGTGAACGGTGACCTGATGGTCAGTAACATCACTGAGGGTCTGCCGAGGGTCTCGCACAATAAAGCTTCTATCAGAACTCATTCATCACGGACTGAAGAGGCTCTGAACTCATTCACATCTGATACACATCAGAGGAGAGGAACACTGCGCTTCCTCTGCGCGCACACACACACACACACACACACACACACACACACAGCTCCATCACTCTAATATACAACATACACAAGCGTCAACAAATAAACAAAAAAGCATAAAACTATACACTGTGGTTCTGTTTTCTATCGGCACACAGAAGCACAACTTAATGTAATAATACATAATGATTAAAAACTCACACACCGTCAGCCTGTAAAACAGCATTTACATGACTCATGCAAATGCAGCAGGAAATTAATATTAATCTGCGATTGTGATGCAGATGTGCTTTGGATATGCAGATGACATCACACCGTCAGCGACCTTCGGGATATCAGGAGCGGTGACCTCCACACGACCCCTCAGCTCATATGAAGATACTACAGATGCACAAACACCACGAGAATCACGTCAGACCAACACAAACCAGCTCTTACGCTCCGCAACATGGATATGAACATGTAAAAGGCACATGAAACCTGTCGGTCTGTCTTTACTGTTACAGCCGGTTCTTGGTTTTTGTGTTTCAACCAGCAGGTTTAAAGTTTATTTCTGACAGGTTGCTAAATTTTCTTGCAATTCTAAGATATAAACAGTGAAATATAAACTCGCAATTGTGAGAAAAAAATCAGAATTTGCGAAATTTAATCTCGCAAAAGATGTAAACTCGCTAAAATGAACTCGCAAATGTGAGAAAAAAGTCAGAATTGCAAGATATAATCTCAAAAATAAACTTGCAATTGTGAGAAAAAAAACTGAATTGTGTGATATAAACTTGCAAAATATGTAAACTCCCCAAAATACACAATGTGAGAAAAGTCAGAAATGAAACTATCAAAAATAAACTTTTAATAGTGAAAAAAAAGATATAAACTCGCAATTACTTTAAAATTTTTATTCCATGGCAGAAACAAGCTTCCTACGGAAGAGGATTAGGGTCAAGCAATCATAAAAAAATAAAACCATCTCGAGATTAAAGTTGTTAAATTTCGAGAAAAAAGTCAAAATAAAATGTTGAGAATAAACTCGTTAAATTACGAGAAAAAAACTCATTAAATTACGAGAAAAAAGGCGAGATAAAATGTTGAGAATAAACTCGTTAAATTACGAGAAAAAAGGCAAGATAAAATGTTGAGAATAAACTCGTTAAATTACGAGAATAAAGTCATTAAATTACGAGAATAAAGTAATTAAATTACGAGAATAAAGTCATTAAATTACGAGAATAAATTCGTTAAATTTCGAGAAAAGTCGAGATAAAACGTTGAGAATAAACTCGTTAAATTACGAGAATAAACTCGTTAAATTACGAGAAAAAACTCGTTAAATTACGGGAAAAAACTCGTTAAATTACGAGAAAAAAGTCGAGATAAAATGTTGAGAATAAACTCGTTAAATTACGAGAATAAACTCGTTAAATTACGAGAAAAATGTCGTTAAATTTCGAGAAAAAAGTCGAGATAAAACGTTGAGAATAAACTTTTTAAATTACGAGAAAAAACTCGTTAAATTACGAGAAAAAAGTCGAGATAAAATGTTGAGAATAAACTCTGTAAATTACGAGAAAAAAGTCGTTAAATTACGAGAACAAACTCGTTAAATTTTGAGAAAAAATTTGAGAAAATGTTGAGATTAAAGTCATTAAATTACGAGAATAAAGTCATTAAATTACGAGAATAAAGTCATTAAATTACGAGAAAAATGCCGTTAAATTTCGAGAAAAAAGTCGAGATAAAATGTTGAGAATAAACTCATTAAATTAACAAATTTATTCTCGTAATTTAATGACTTTATTCTCAACATTTTATCTCAACTTTTTTCTCGAAATTTAACGAGTTTGTTCTCGAAATTTAACAACTTTAATCTCGAGATGGTTGTATTTTTTTATTATTGCTTGGCCCTAATCCTCTTCCGTAGCTTCCTCATTAAGATCTTTAGCTAAAAGGAAAGAAAAATCACAAATGAGTGCATCTTCTTTATCCTCTACACTGAAAAGATGTGTTATAATCAATTTAATAATTTAAAATAATCTTTGAATAAATAGATAAATATTATTAATACTCAGAAAAAGTAAAAAGTATTCTGCTCACTGCAGAACCAGATCACACTACAGCTGATGAAGTCAAACTGACCCAAACTTCTGCGCTCACATGTGCTGATATCTGGAGGCAACATCCACGTTTATAACTCAACCGGGACCTTTTACACTGCAAATATCACTGAACAATAAAATAAAATCCAGCACATTCATCTTTACTCTTATCAGATGAGCTTTATTGCTCCAAACAATTACGGTCCAATCATACGGCAGATCTGTGGAGGAAGTGGTGTCACAGACGGGACGGTGAAGAATGAAGGGGTGTCAGGATGAGATATTGGGTCGCTCCAGACCTGAACGCCTGATCTATGGAGTCGGAACGGATCCGACCGTGACGTGACACGACGGCCGCTCGTAATGGTGTTTACCGGCTTATCTGGGATCATAAATCCAATAACACTAACCTCGCCACACTGTTTCATTACACTCCCGAAACTTGTTTCGTTGTTTACAAGTTTCTCAGGACTGTTTGCAGGAGTTCAGATTCCTCAAGGCCTCTAAAGGATGTTTTCATATCATTTTACAACAGAGGTCTCATTTCTTAAAGATATATTATGCCTTTTATAAAGTCTTGATGTTGTTTTTGGGCTCTACTAGAATGAATCTTGATTATTCTCCTCATATTCTCCATTGTTGCAGCTCCTCTCTTCCCAGTCTGTCAGTAACGCTCTGTTTAGTTCCTGCCTCTATGAAGCCCCTCCTTCTGAAAGCACAATGTGCTCTGATTGGTCGGCTGGAGCAGTGTGTTGTGATTGGTGTTTGGGAAATGTCCCGCCCCTTACCATAACCGCCAGTTTCAACACACTACTAACTAACTCAACCAGGCCCCGCCCCTTTATTCTGCGTATGAATTATTTAAATGAGGTACATTGTGACGTAAAAAGCATAATAGGTCCTCTATAACATTAGTTAAATTATGAAAAATATATTTTTACAGCATAAACTCGCAAAAGATATAAACTTGAAAATTGCAATTGCGAGAAAAGATATCACAATTCTAAAAAAAAACTTTGAATTGTGAGATATAAACTCGCAAATTTAAACTTGCAATTGTGAGAAAAAGATTATAACTCTTAAAAAGTTAGAACTGAGATATAAATTAGCCAATATACACTCGCAACTGTAAAACTGAAACGGGTCCATGACGTGACGGGTCTTTTTTTTTTGTCCAAAAGCCTTAATAATAATAAAAAACAAAGATATGACATCCAAAGTACGTAAGGTAGAACAACTAGATCTCTTTTATTGAATCAAAAAGGTTTTAATTATATTTTGCTGCATATAAAGGTATTTTAAAGATTTGAAGTGTCAAAAGGTAATTCGGTTTAACCGTCCAAAGGCCAATACAGCATTTCATTTGTGATTAAAATATCTTAAAATGTAATAAATGTATGTATTTTTTATTCCGGCATGATTTTATAACATCATATATCAACATAGTGCAAAATGGTGTTAAAATTATGCGTAGAAGTCGTTGCTTTGTTATGAGAAAGAATGTCCCGAAAAATGAATTTCATTGATGTCATTCGGAGTAACCGATATAAAGGGACCATTTTGGATCAAGTCATGTGGTCAATATCATGTGACAGGATGTGACATCATTCAGACACCTGCACATGGTCGTGAAGCAAAGTAACTAACTCGCTTTTAACTATTTGATAAATTCATGTTTTCACTTGATCATATGCATGTCCCGAAACATCAGGTCATGCGGTGCAACCGCTATAAAACATGGGAAATGTTGTGATATTTTAAAAACTTGTACTAAATATAAAATGTTTGATTGTTCTTTTGCTAGATATCAGCCTGTTAGCATCGTTTGAAAATATCGTCATTCGGTAAAACCAAAATTGTTTGGTGACAGATTTTGTCCATCTTGTAAAAAATGACAAAAGCAGTGTTAATTGATTATAAAAACCACATAAACTCATTAACACTTAATAAAACTTCAAAATTAATTATATCTCCATTATGTTTTTTACACTTTTAAGAACCTTATTCGTCAATGACCCAAACTCAAAACAAAGATGTGACGTATAAACTTGAAAAAGATAAACTCGCAAACAAACTCACAATTGTAAGAAAAAATAAACTCGCAATTGTGAGGAAGAATTATTCTGCATATGAATTATTTAAATGAGGAATATTGTGACATAAAGAAGCATAATAGGTTCTCTTTAATATCAGATACATTATGAGAAATATATTTTTACAGCATTTACGAAACTTTGTTAATGCATATTTGAATAATGTATTATAGAAAATAAGTCGTTATAATGAAACCTTGTTGCAAATTGTTGCTGTTGTTTGATCTCAGAAGATCAAGGGAAGCTTGAATCCTCATCATATGAGCACATTTTATCATTTATGCACCTTCTTTATTGTTTGGCCTTTGTAGATTTTGATGTGTTTTCTAAATATTCAATATGAAATATAAAAACTCCATCAAATGACAGCACAATAATACAGTGTTTGATCAGATCAATCAGACAGTCATTAGCAGATTATTTCGGCTCAGTTCAGGTTGACACCGGGGTCGATCACAAACGCCCGTCTCATATAAACATGACCCCAATTTCCCAGCGCTGCAGATCTCGGGTCAGTGAGAGAGAGACAAACAGCCCTCCTGCAGGCGTCCGCGTTCACACGCGCTCTATTATTCATACTGACAATATAATATAATCACTATTTTGTTTTATTGTAATCTTACTAGTGCATTGTCATCCCGTGAGTGATGTCATGTTGAATATTTAATAAATTCAAATGAGAAACAGCCCACGTATGAAATGAAAAGTACTGTTACAGATATTTGGATGCTGCACACAGAATATGTTCACGTCACCATCATATACAGATTATTTGACATTTATATTTACATGTGAAGGTAGTTTATTAAAGGGATGATCATTAACTCGTGTGTGTTCACAAACCCGTATGACTTTCTATCTTCTGCAAAACACAAAAGAAGATATTTTGAAGAACAAATTTGGACCCCATTGACTTCCATTATATGTGCGTATTTTATTTTTCAAAATATCTTCTTTTGTGTTCTGAGGTGTTTCTTCATTGTTTTACTTTTTCTAATCAAAATGTTTCAAACTAAACGTTTTCTTGTGAATATTGTTTTAATTGATGAGTTTTTCTCTGTCTTTAATATCACTTTCCATCCATCTTTTGTAAAATCCCTTTTAAAAAAGCCGTAATGACATCATCCTCCAGTAAGTGACATCATTTTGGAGGGAAATCAGCCGCATGAACATCAGTTATAATTATTATTAATAAATTTGATGAATTCTGGGATGTTTTTTGGTGTTAGTTGGTTTGTGTCTCTCTACATTCATCCTTTTAATTACAAAAAACAAACAAAAATATGTTCTAAGAACATTTTGCCAACGTTCCCATCAAGCTATGAAAATTTTTTTCTGGACGTACGAAACATCAATTTTTTTTAATGTTTTAAAAGCATTGGTTAAAGAAAACATTAAGGGAATGTGTTCTTTATTTTATCATTTTGCAAGCATTATGGGAACGTAACTTTTGAATGTTCTCTGAACGCTTAAAAAACGTTAAACTAAAATGTTCCATGAATGACGTATAAATAATGTTTTTGTGCTAATGTTTTAAGAACATTATTAAAGACCAGATAACTTTGAATGAACGTTCCATTAATGTTACTGGAAGAACGTTTGTTTGTAACTTTGAGAGAACCTTGACAGAACGTTCCCTTTCAGCCGGGAATACAAAACAAAAGATGGTTTAAGTTGACTTTCAGTGCCTCACTGCAATAACATTTACTCTTCATCAGCATCGTATTTGTGTAAATAATCAAGTTATTATGGAGTGTCAGATCAGATTTCTGAAAAATGTATATATTTTTTAATTTTATAGAAATACTTTCTCAAATCTACAACACAAGCAGATTCATGCGAGTTAGAAACACATAACATGATCATCTGCAAACATCTCAGTGCTGTAAAGCCCAGGAGCACAGGAGAAATGACTATCATATGCAGCGGATAACTGGAGACGTTTCCTGAGGGTTCGCTGAACGTTCGAGCGCTCATCCATTGACCAGATGCACAAAACATCACGGCCGGTCTTGGCGAATCACCCGAGGCCACGTTCTGCATTACAGCACCGGGGTTTGTTCCCTGTGTGTTTACAGCAGTGTTTAAGGCAAGGTGACAGAGTCACGCACAAGAAAAATCCCGTAATTTCCAGAAGAGCCGGCCGGAGGTGGGCGTTTCTCCCGAGGAAACACGCGCGGAGGCAGAGATGAACTCTGACAATCCCTCCACCCCTACAGCGGCCTGCGCCCAAGATTACGATATTTCTTCTGAAAGCTCTTTTACTGAAGAGAGCGGAGACGCAGCACTGCAGGAGAAGGATCTGTCTGCTGTTATTAAACACACTGCATACGGCCGGTCACAGATACCTCTGTAATATAGGTCACACACACACACACATCTCCGCCGGCCGCCCCACAGGCTGATGTATGATGTCAGCGCGCTCCGGGGTCACGGATTGGCTGGCAGGCTTGGACATGTGACAGCACTGAAACTGTCTAACTGGATACAGACGGACATACTGAGTTTATCTGGCCACCTGTCCAGTGTCCACCAGGAGAGAGACGGAGGAGAAGAGAGAGAGAGAGAGACGGAGGAGCCACCCATCACATCCAGGCCTAGATCAGGGGTGGGGTGCACAAACTGCTGGTTAGGCATCAAATTTTCATAAAATCCCATACTTCCCTACTATATAGTAGGCGAAAAGTACCCGAATGACCTCCGGTGAGATTCTGCAGTGTGCATATGATGGACACTTTACTTTCCCATGAGGTCACAGGAGAGGATTTGTGAATGCCAGTGAAGTGACAACACTGACGCCGGGAGGTCACATGATAATGATAACCGAACATACTTGTTTGGAACTTGCAAAGTAAGTAATTGGTCAAAATAAGTACTCTAGAGAATATGATTTCAAACACAGACACACTCTTAATACAATGGCTATGATTAGGAAACTGGTAGCCAGTGGCGGATATAGGCATGGGCGACATCGGCAACTAACCAGGACGTTTTTTTTGTTGACTAGTGCCCCCTCAAAAAACAACAACAGAATGCGGCATCGGGTTTTTATTATTTTTTACGCTTATTTGCACGTCACATCAATGATATCATGTCACTATGTGGGTCCATTAACCTGGTTAGGAGGGATTCGGAGTGTGTGCCCGGAGAAGAGCTCTGGCTCAAAAGTACAAGAAGAAGGGGCGGGGTTTGGTCGAGGTGACGTGTGAGAGCGGGAGAAGCTCTAAATCAACACAAATTGAAATAATGGTAAGAAAAAAGCCACCAGAGCTCAATTTAGTAAAAAAGAGGAAAAAGGAAGAAGGGAAACATGCAAAAGAGGCTTAATTCCAAACGGCACACTAAACACTCACGGTCTTCCTCTGAGTCCCGCACTTTCATGACGTAACGCCGCTTTGACTGTCGGGAAGAAGTCTGCTGCGAAGCTCGCACCAGTGCGCATATCGGTCGCAAAGGGGGCACTCGTGAGCACCCTTCTGATGGCTAAAATTGACAAATGGTACACCCTACGGTCTCATGGACTCATGGACACGCGGCAGCCACTGACTGAAAGTGCATAGAAATGAGTGCCATTTGGGATTCAGCCATAAAGGCGTGTATGGAGATGTCACTCATCTTGTTAAATTAGGCCAATAATAAAATGTTGCTCGCTATGTTTTTACACACTGGGCAACAATATTCCTTTTTCTGTCCAACTAGCTTACATAACCAGACAGTAAAATGTGATTTTGTTACAATGTAATAATTTTTTTAAAAACAAAAGTAATAATCACTCACTTTATTAATGTTTTTACTGTAAAGTTGTGCAGTTTTGGGAGATTTATATATTTTTTTATTATTTATTTGCCTCAATTTGTAATAATTTAAATATGTACATTTATATAAAATAGCAAAAGAAATTGCCAAATCAACTTAAAAAAAAAAAGATTCTCAATTTCATTCATGGTGATAACATTACAGATAAAAGATGATTGCTGCCATCTACTGGACAACAAACACTTTTACGA
Organism: Anabarilius grahami; assembly: GCA_003731715.1. Taxonomy (NCBI): domain Eukaryota; kingdom Metazoa; phylum Chordata; class Actinopteri; order Cypriniformes; family Xenocyprididae; genus Anabarilius; species Anabarilius grahami. The sequence goes on along the minus strand of RJVU01051519.1, from coordinate 9,497,850 downwards.
TTAAAATAACATGAATTTTTAACTATAGCCACTAGATGGCTGCAGAGGATTACTCAATGGTTTTTCATGTAGGCCTAGATTTGTTTAGACATTATAAAATCATTATAACAATAAAAATGACTATCAAAGTTCAGCATTTTTTGTGTACTAAAGTTTTTTTTTTTTGCAATTGTCACAATATTCGAGTCAAACTTGAACATGCTGTTCTGTGTAGATGTGTTAAGCTGGCAGAAGGGTGGTTCATCCCAGACATCATACAAGCCAGAACTGAAATAATACCTTTTTCACCGACTGCGACGACGGCTGATGGAGTGATGGCAGATTCAACATCGTTCTCTTTTTCTGGCCAACGCAAACAAGCACTCTATATCTTTTTGCTCTTTTGTAAAGTCATAGAAACACTGTGATCATTTTTTTCTTTTGCTATTAGAGAAATTGAAACAAATATTTGTTGCTGTTTCCATTCACCATTATTGAAGTTTAACCGACTATGACAACTTCTGCGTCTGAGATCTCTGGAAATGTGAAAAGGGTTCATAATCATAATACTAGATTTCTACATTGTAAACTGTGAGTGCGGGTGGATGTTTCTAAGTGTTTTCTTCCTGTCTGGTGAGAAAAGCATCTCTGTGGTGATCTGGTCTGGAGATATGACGAGATATTTCCACCTGTTTTGTGTTGCAGAAGATGAAAGCAGTCCTTTAATAACCTAGTGAAGCATCATCTCACGCTCCTCAAAAACACACATGATCTGAGGAATCACGTCTGGAGCTCAAACACTGCTGGAGGTTTGATGATGATTGGATTAATAAACAGCATTAACTAATAATAAACTCTAATTTAACTTTAAATAAACTCTTCTTAACTTTAGGGCTTATGCGACCATGGAAAAACTGCATAATGCGATTCAATCCGAAGGGATCTGCAATTATTGCTGTTTAAAGGTTTGTGACGACAGAAAAACAATCTAGAGGAATTTTCAGAGCAAACAAAGATTCACACACATTTGTTTCAGATTTGGTGTTTGAGAAAGAGAAGAGCGAGAGAGCGAGACTCATTTCATGTGTTTCTGTGTCTCTTTCTCTCTGAAATAGATTAGAAAAGATAAACAGTGACGAGGTTTTATGAGTTTGAACATATTTAAGAGCTTCTAACCAAAATCAACTCATGTACATCTGTATCGTATGAAATATGGGAGACCGGGGCTAGTTGTCACATGGAGACTTTGTTACTGGGCCTTTATATCTAGTTCAAAATTTAAATAAGAAAATTACATGTGAACAAGTAAACAGAATAAACAACAATGACATTCATTCAGACAACAGTCACTGTATAATGAGTACATCTGGACTGGACAATTGTCTAGAGAAGTTTATATAAATGTCAGGTTGGGGCAAATTGTCACATATATTTGCAATTATGCAATTAATTGATTAAAAGGCATATTACATATTTTTGAATGATTCTTATCATTACTTTTTGCTGTTGCATAAATTGTTTTATGTTTCTTAATTGTTGTTGTTCAGGTTTAGCTAAAAAACAAGTTTGACAACTTGCCTCTATTCTGACAATATGCAGCACAGGGTTTCAGAAATAATAATACCATGAGAAATATCAGTGTGACAACTAGCCCCGCTCTCCTCTAATGATACAGTCACTGTACAGTAAGTTGATCATTCTGACCAACAACACACCAGAAAATACATGAACGTCCATCTGATCTCTGGCAGAATAAAGAAGGAAAACGCTGATTTAACACGAGAAGATCTACTGATGGATGGATGATTCCAGAACATCTGAAATATGAACGTAAAGCGTGTTGAAGATCTCAGAAGTGAAGCAGGGCAGCGTTTGATGGTGCTGTTCTGACCCCTGCTGGACACTCACTGCGTGTGTAGGTGTTTTAGATACCTTTGATGAGTGTGTGTGTGTGTGTGTGTGTGTGTGTGTGTGAGCTCAAGGTCATGGCTGGTTTTATTTCCAGCATGTCTGTCTTTNGTCGCAGGATGACAAGGTAAAACACACACACACTGTAAACGCAGGGATCAAACACAGCAGACACATGTAGCAGGAAATAAACAGAGAATAAGCCCTGCAGTGACACACACACACACACACACACACACACACACCTACCTTCTGCTCAGCAGGCGTTCGAGTGCCGGATGTTTCCAGCGATCGGTCAGTGCTTGAAGCCAAACACACGGACAGATAAAAATAGTTTGAGATGTTTCCGTGTCGGTGTCAACAATCTGTCAGTCTGTCAGACACCTGGTTACGACCCCCATCACATCACATGACCGTCACAGCGGCGTCAGGCAGGCCACGGGCGGCTTCACCAACTAGAGAAAACACTCCAGCTCATGACCCAACAAACCTGCATCCCAGATAACAGGGAACGTTCTCAGAATGTTCTGTCAAGGTTCTCTCAAAGTTATGAACAAACGTTCTTCCAGAATGTTCCTTCAAAGTTATCTGGTCTTTAATAATGTTCTCAAAACATCATTTTTATTCTGAAACATTTATTTGGATGTTTGTCAAACGTTTTTTTAAATGTTACTTGTTTCAGAACATTCAAAAGTAACGTTCCCATAATGTTTGAAGAATGATAAAATGGAATGTTCCCTTAACGTTCACATAACCAAGAATAAAACATTCAGAGAACATTCATAAAAACTTAATTGGCAAAACATTTTTTAGCTGGGATTATGTTATTTGTTAAAATAAGAATCTTTTCCACACAACAACTGTTTATAATAACAAAAACTGTCCCAAAATACCATTAGCGTCATAAAAGCGTAGTGAAAGTAGTTCACACTCCTAATGTGCAGACTTCATTCAGTTCGTTAGCAGCTATAGGTAGGTAAATAAAGTTATTTGTCAAAGTATTTGCGCTACAAACTATTGCGTTTATGATAATGATAAATTAAAATATGATAACAAATGCCAGTTTGCAATATCAAGCAGCAAAAGCGACATTCAAGTTACAAGTTGCCTCTTACGCGCCTTGCATTTTTTCCACCACTAATTACTTGGTCCACAAGGTGGCGACACTGGCTGTTTCACACTCGAAAAAGAGACAGGAACAACAACAACAGACTATACTGGAGACACAACATCAGTAGAAAGCAGTGCTGACGAATGCTTGTGTGAAAAAAGACACGCAACTCTAGTTAAAACGAATACAGAGACATTTTTATCGCTCACAACTTCTGGAGAGAAATGGCGCAGATGCTGGAGAAAGATGAAACTTTTATATGTTAGTGATGGACGCTTTCGAAACACGCTTCGAGAAGCTTCGCAACCTTTGCAAATAATTTGTTTGAACCAGTGATTCAGAGTGTGTGTCAAACTGCCAACGTCACATGATTTCAGTAAACGAGGCTTTGTTACATCATAACAGTTTCAATGGTTCACCACTAGGGGGTGATGATCTCTGTGAACCAGTGGTTTTTATGCATGTTTGGGCTGAGTTTCCTAGTATTTACACTGTTCTGACCAGCAGAGGTCACCAGTGGGTGGTGATTCGAGAACTTCGAAACACTGAATCATTTTTCGAAGCAATTAGTTCAATTGATTCAAAGTTTCGCAAAGTTTAATTTCTCCCTAGCATGTGTCGAGCATCTGTGTTCACTATGTAAGCTTAGTTTACATTTTGTTTGTTTGTTTCTAACACGGCGGGGAAAATTAAAAAATGATCTCACAATTCTGACTTTTGTGAGTTAACAAACAATTCTGAGTCAGAATTGCGAGAAGAAAAGTTAGAATTGTGAGATATAAAGATGCAATTGACCCTTCGCCGGGAGTTTGATTGACAAGCGATCTAACCAATCAGAACGCCGAATCCGCCATTTTTTCCGACAAAGCAGTCAGGAGTTAGAAGATTAACCTCGGTGGAGTTAAACTTGAAAAATTGTGTATATTGACGTCTTTCCGCGTTTGAAACAACATACCTTCTGATGTTCATTCACGTTTATTTGATGCTATAAATGAACTAGTAGGAAGAGATGATCGGTTTACGAGCCTCTTGAGCTGAGGAGCTACAGTGATCTGTCACGACACATTAAAGAGCCACAAAACGCTTTTTATTGTTTGAATTTCTTAAAAAACTACACAGTTTGAAAGCTGGGACTTTGTTTAATATCATAAGTACCTGCTCTGTCTTGTCTGTCGACGTGTTGTCAGTGTCNTGACAAGCGATCTAACCAATCAGAACGCCGAATCCGCCATTTTTTCCGACAAAGCAGTCAGGAGTTAGAAGATTAACCTCGGTGGAGTTAAACTTGAAAAATTGTGTATATTGACGTCTTTCCGCGTTTGAAACAACATACCTTCTGATGTTCATTCATGTTTATTTGATGCTATAAATGAACTAGTAGGAAGAGATGATCGGTTCACGAGCCGCTTGAGTTGAGGAGCTACAGCGATCTGTCACGACACATTAAAGAGCCACAAAACGCTTTTTATTGTTTGAATTTCTTAAAAAACTACACAGTTTGAAAGCTGGGACTTTGTTTAATATCATAAGTACCTGCTCTGTCTTGTCTGTCGACGTGTTGTCAGTGTCCTCTTTGCTCCGCGATGTATTTCTCACTGCGTGTGGCGTGACAGCGCCACGGCTTGTCGGACAAAGCAACAGTAACTAAGGGGGGCGGGTCTTTGCGAAGGGTCAATTACCTTTATTTCTATGGTGGAAATACGTTTCCATATTTCGCGCAACCTCGAAATATGGAATATTAAATATGGAGTATATTTTGGAATCTACACATTCGGTCGTATGAATACACCAAGAGTTTGTGTCAAAACTGAAGTACACTTTGTCGTGTTGTTTGATCTCTCTGGACCGTCGGTCACTATGAACTGTTGCTGCATGTCCATGAAGACTCTGAATTTCCACTGTAAAAACATCACAGGGGTTTGAAACAACATGAGTGTGAATAATGAGAGTGTTTAAATTCCTTTAGAGCTGATCAGCCGTGCGGCCGCAGACGACAGCAGGTCATTCCACTCCAACGGCTGAACAACAACAATAATCCACACGACCGCCCTGCCGATCCGTCTCCTGTCCCCTCTCGGCCCGCCAGCGCAGGGTTTTAATTACCCACAGTCCCGTGCGGCTGGAGCGAGCGCAGCCTCTCTCGGGTCAGTGCGGCCCGCCCTCATCATTAATTACTCGTCACACTGACCGCAGACGCACTCCACACAAACACGCCGTGTGTGTCGTTAGCCAGGGAGTAACATATGAAACATTAAACGTGCTCCAAACATTTCATTTGTTCTCAATTATTCATTTCTTTGAAGGTTCAGAAGAGTCGTTAATATGGAAATCAGCTCACATGCTAACGAGCTCTTGCTATCTGATTTGGGACACATCACTGGAGAACATTAACAGATCACTGCACTGTTCTTTCTTTCTTCAAACCTCACAGAACTATTCAGATAAATACTTGAAAATCAACATGAAACGGAAGAGACTCTTTCTAAAGCATTAAAATAATAGGACCAGGAACTTGCATTAACTCAAATTTGATTTCATGTTGATTTTAATGTATCAGGTTCATGTGCGATTGAAGACGAGACTAGCAGTGTCTCTGTGTCCGGTCAATTCGGCAGTCTCGAGTGTTGATCCAGTCAGTATCTTTGAGGTTTGAGGCCGACAGAAAGAAGCCAACAGCGAGTCGGAGGCCGCAGGCGGAGCGGCGCGTTTGAGAAAATCTGGCATCCGGCACGAATCGATGGTGCTGAACGCAGGACGTCTCTGTGAACACACACACGAAACCCTCTGAACTCTGACCTGCACAAACCATCTCCAAATCAAACACTGAATCCATTCAGCGCTCTGGATCGCAGCCAGACCAGCAGAGGAACAAACCCTGTCCTGCAATAATATTACCAACATACACATGCACTTCAGTCTATTTCAGTTCAACCATAGATTTGTACATCTTCTGAAGAAAGTGCAAAAGTCACGATGCTGTGGATTATTGGCTATGTGGTTGCCAAGGTGTTGCTAGGGGGTTGGCTGAGGTGTAGAAAGTACTGAGGAATTGCGCTTAAGTTTAAGTACAGATACTATGCCAAAAATACACTCTTAGTACGCACCTACCCAAAAAATACTTGAAAGTATCCACATTTAATTGTGCTTCACATGAAAAAATACTATAGTAATTTATAGTAAATACTATAGTGCTTTTGAACCATACTATAGTAAAGTACTTTAATTAAGTTGTTGAGGTAATTCTGTAGTTGCTGTGGTAACATAACAACTATAGTAATATAAACAAATTACTTTACCCAATACTTTTCTACAACTATAGGGTATATTATACTACAATACACTACAGTTTACTGTAGTAAAAACTAAAGTATACTACAGTATTTATTACAGTTCACTATAGTTAATTCTACAGTATGCTGTAGCATTCATTAACAAAGTGTTGTAAATATTATAATATACTACAATTTACTATAGTATGGTTCAAAAACACTATAGTATTTACTATAAATGATTATAGTAGTTTATCATGTGTTGAAAAATTAAACACTTTTTTAAGCTTTTTAAACTGACTTTTGAAAACAAAATTTAGTAGAGCTTTTCTCATTTTACTATTTTTGATGCAAAAACTGTCAGAAATCACAATTTTCTTATTGTTCTGACCATGTAAAACTGCAGGACAGCAGATGATAAACTGAAACCAGTTACCTGAATATGATTTCACAGTGGTTTGACATTTGAATACAGTGATTTTTAGATTAACAATGAAGAGTAATCCTGAACCGTGTTCACACTGACTCAAGTTCATCCGTCTACAGCGACGATTATTATAAAAACACATGATTACTGTAGTTCAAAGTCTGTGTCTGAAAGGAACTTGGGTAAAGTTGGTTTTATATTCGCACATTCGGACTTCTGATAAATTCAGACTTTCCAATAAATGTGCAATAAATTAATGTTTGCGAATTTTAAGCGGCGACATGATATTGACAACCAACGATTGTCAACTTACAACATTTTTCACAGTCGATCAAAATAGGCAAGTATTGTTTTAATGGCATATTTACTTGTGAATGTCTGGTGTGATTAACAAGGCTATTGAATACGGATGCCCGAATGTGCGAATATAAAACCAACTTTACCCAAGTCTGAAAGGACTAGTTCGTTCTGTCATCATTTACTCACGCGTATATTTTAAAGTCACATTAGAATCGATTAAAAAAATACAATTTTTTTATTTTTAAATAACCGAGACATGATTTAAATGGGCTGTATGCAAGAATGTTCATGCATTAATCACTTTTTTATTGCCAATATGTGAACAGCAGGTAACGGAACTTAACAAATAAGACATACTTTCTAGGTTATTTAATTACCTCATCTGTCGACATGATGCCGGTGAATCTCAGAGCTGTTCAAACATATCCACATCGCTTCGATCAGATGATTTAACTGCCGTTTTCTCAGCGCTGTCATTTTTGTTGTGTTTATTGTGTTATTGAGAGGAGCGAGCAGCACATATTCATCTAACCATCGCTCTCAGCAGCGGGACGCGTCAGGATGATAATAACTTCTTTTTACTTCTAAGCAAAGAACAAAAAAAGAACTTCACCATGAGTATATCAGGGCCTTGAATCGCGTTCAGTCTCTTCTTGCACGTCACGTGTGCACGAGCACGAGCTGCTGCAGTTCCCTTATCGGCCACGGGTGTCGCTAATAACAAAGGTTTCTGAATTCTACATACAGTATAGCCTCTTGAAGTTATGAAATGTGTACTTTGTACATTTAAAGTACACTCGTAAGACCTTCGTTCATCTTCGGAACACAAATTAAGATATTTTTGATGAAATCCGATGGCTCAGTGAGGCCTGAGCAATGACATTTCCTCTCTCAAGATCCATTAATGTGCTAAAAACATATTTAAATCAGTTCATGTGAGTACAGTGGTTCAATATTAATATTATAAAGCCACGAGAATATTTTTGGTGCGGCAAAAAAACAAAATAACGACTTATTTAGTGATGGCCGATTTCAAAACACTGCTTCAGGAAGATTCGGAGCGTTATGAATCAGTGGTTCGGAGCACCAAAGTCACGTGATTTCAGCAGTTTGACACGCGATCCGAATCATGATTCGACACAAAAGATTCATAACGCTCCGAATCTTCCTGAAGCAGTGTTTTGAAATTGGCCATCACTATATAAGTCGTTATTTAGTTTTTTTAATGTCAATGTGTCATGCAAAAAAAAAAAAGATAGTCTCACATAGTCAGATCTATAGAGTCTATAGTCTCAAATATACTCTACAATCATAACAGTGTAATTTTAATTTCCTCATCTGTCGACATGATGCCGCTGAATCTCAGAGCTGTTCAAACATATCCACATCGCTTCGATCAGATGATTTAACTGCCGTTTTCTCAACGCTGTCATTTTTGTTGTGTTTATTGTGTTATTGAGAGGAGCGAGCAGCACATATTCATCTAACCATCGCCAAAGTCACGTGACTTCAGCAATTTGACACGCGATCCGCATCATGATTCGACACAAAAGATTCATAACGCTCCGAAGCTTCCTGAAGCAGTGTTTTGAAATCGGCCATCACTAAATAAGTCGTTATTTTGTTTTTTTGGCGCACCAAAAATATTCTCATCGCTTTATAATATTAATATTGAACCACTGTACTCACATGAACGGATTTAAATATGTTTTTAGTACATTAATGGATCTTGAGAGAGGAAATGTCATTGCTCAGGCCTCACTGAGCCATCGGATTTCATCAAAAATATCTTAATTTGTGTTCTGAAGATGAACGAAGGTCTTACGGGTGTGGAACGGCATGAGGGTGAGTAATTAATTACATTATTTTCCCTTTAAGGGTACAAAAAACACCTTGTAAAATGTAACTGAGTTACACAGAATAATACATAAGTACAGTAGTGAAGTACTATTTCTCAAATACTTTGGTGGATGCGAAGGTGCTGACCAAATCACCACTAACTAATAATAATTTACATAAACAAAATATAGTCTAATTTACCTCTTTTTTATTTCTCATCATCAGCGTACTTTAGCAACGCCTCAATTAAAACTCTATATTTAACAGTAATGTTTCTGACGGCTGATGCAGACGTGTCCTCCATCTGAAGATGCCGCAGACGGAGGAGGCTGCTCATTACTCTAAAGAAGGTTAATCCATTTAACTTCTGCATATTGATATGCCAATTACATCTAATTGAGGAGGAGGCATCAGTCAAGGTAATAGTGCAGAAAGAGTGTCGGCACCGGCGCATCAGGCCGCGGGAACACGTGTAAGATAGTCTCTCCTAATTGGGGGAGAGCGACTCGGGCAAATGAGAAAGTCGAGGCAGTGAGGTGTGCAACTCCAGACCAGACACATCAGTCAACAGCGCATCCCATAATGCACCTCACCTCCCCATGCTGGGCCTCGCCTGAGCGTGTCCACAAATGATAAAAGCAGACGGGGGAGAGGAGGAATATTTAGTCTTCAGGGTTTCCGTTTGGAAGCGTCTGATTCGGTGAATGTCGTCCCACAGAAACAGAATGAAGTGCATGAGTGATTTTTAGAGGAGGCATTAAACCCTCGTCCTTTCCAGGGTTATTTTGTGATATTATTATTAATAGTTTGGCTTGGGAAAATTGACATTTTCACCCTTTATTCAAAAATTATTAAAGATTTTGTAAGAATATTGTGTAGTTGTTGGAGTCGATTGTTTTATAATGCAATGAAACATGACAAATTGTGTGACATGTTCTGGCCAGAATTAAGCGGATCATGTTGTAGTCAGTGTTTGCTTTTTCCTGTAGCTTTTTGTTTTTTATGCATTTTTCCCCCATAGCAAAATAAAAGCTGTAGTTTTAGTGCCTTTTTTACAGAATAATTTTGTCAGATAATTACCTTAACCAAGTTTAGGGTTCTGTTCTTCCCTCATATTTAAAATATTTAAAAAATATGAAATATTTTCCTCATATTTTGATGGTTTAATAGAACTTGAAGGGTCATTAAAAACAAACATCGCCTCCGAACGTCACTTCTGGACACGACTGTAGAATTTATTTTTATATTTTCTGTTTTCATATTAATTTTAGTTAAAAGTTGTAGTAATTTTGTTCAGTGTTTTTGTCAATATTATTATTATTTTTTAACATGTCTATATAATTTCAGTTTTAGCTTTTGGTGTACATGAAGTTAGATTAAATAAAAATGTTTCCTTGCTAACTAACTATAAACATATTTTATTTTATTTCAGTTTACGTTTATTTTATTTCAAGTTATTACCAGTCACGTCCCCATTAATGTTTTTGTTTTAGTTAATAACTATAATAAATTAAATTACAGTGACTTAAAAACATCATATTGCAGGTTAAAAGTGAACAGTGTGAGGTCAAAGGTCACTGAAACACTAGTTATGATGCAAAAATTGTGAAACTGAATTGAAAAATGTACATTACTAATGTTTTTATGATGTGTTCTAATTAATTTGGAAAGTTTGAACAGGGAACATTCTCAGAACGTTGTGTCAAGGTTCTCTCTAAGTTATGAACAAACATTCTTCCAGTAACGATAAACGTCTTTAATAATGTTCTTAAAACACAAAAACATTATTTATACATCGTTCATGGAGCGTTTTTACCTGAAACATTTAGTTGGATGTTCATTTAAATGTTACTACTTGTTTCAGAACGTTAGAGAACATTCAAAAGTAACGTTCCAATAATGTGTGAAGAATGATACAATGGAATGTTCCCTTAACGTTCACATAAAAAAAAAAAACACTGGACGTTTTGAACGTTCAGAAACTTCATGGAAACGTTAGCCAAACGTTCTTAGAATGTTTTTGTGAGCTGGGCTCGTGCTGAAGTTCAGTTTTGACTAGTGCGGATGTGGATGACGTTGGCGACACCCAGAGAGACACACACGATTAAATGAACTTAAGCAAATAAAAGGCATAAATGAGTCAAAGTTCCTGCTTTACAAGACAATAAAACCTGTTCAGCAAACATTTGCAGAGACAGATGAGTGTAAGACAAGGTAAATTATCTTCTAAATGATATCCGAACACATGCAAAACAAATACTAGCATTGCATAAGAGAAAGCGTCCTGAATCTGACGAGCTTCTGATCGACTGAGAAGAACAGAGCAGCGTGAGCAACTTCTCCACTGAGCTCGAATTAAAGTTCATCAGCATTCATTCAGAGTGTGAAAAGAGATTCAGAGTCAAATAAAGCGTTCAAATCATCTGAAGAGACTCTCGGGTTTAATGAATCTTCCGAAGACAAACAGGACACATTTTCCCAGCAGAGGGTCGTTTTACGAATGAATAACTCACTCCGGTGCAAAGTACGAATGACTGTTTTACCGTTCTCATGTGAAAAGACACTGCTGCTTGTTTAAGTTGAAGAGTTTTACTGCACTGAACATAATCCTGCTGCTCTTGGACAGCGGTGTTATCTGTTGACAGATTAAAGGGTTAGTTCTCACAAAAATGAAATTTCTGTCATTAAAGGATTAGTTCACTTTCAAATAAAATTTTCCTGATCATTTACTCTCCTCCATGTCATCCAAGATGTTCATGTCTTTCTTTCTTCAGTGGAAAAGAAATGAAGGTTTTTGAGGAAAACATTCCAGGATTTTCTCCATATAGTGGACTTCACTGGGGTTCAACGGGTTGAAGGTCCAAATGTCAGTTTCAGTGCAGCTTCAAAGAGCTCTACATGATCCCAGACGAGGAATAAGAGTCTCATCTAGAGAAACCATCGAACATTTTCTAAAAAAATGTAAATGTATATGCTTTATATAAACAAATGATCGCCTTCCAAGTGCTTCCACCAAAACTGCACTTTCGTATTCTTCAAAAGCTTACGCTGTATGTCCTTCGTCTTAACTATTCTACTTACAGAACGAACGCAGCGCCAGTTCCATTTTTTCCGTAAGTAGAATAGGGAAGGCGTAGGACATACAGTGTAAGCTTTTTGAAGAATACGGAAAGCGGACGCACGTGCAAGGCGATCGTCTATTTAAATAAAGCATATCCAGTTGTATTTGTTTAGAAAATGGCCGATCATTTCTCTAGATAAGACTCTTATTCCTCGTCTGGTATCGTTTAAAGCTCTTTGAAGCTGCACTGATACTGTAATTTTGACCTTCAACCGTTTGGAGTCCAGTGAAGTCCACTATAAGGAGAAAAATCCTGGAATGTTTTCATCAAAAACCTTCATTTCTTTTCGACTGAAGAAAGAAACACATGAACATCTTGGATGACATGGGGGTGAGTAAATTATCAGGAAAATTTTATTTGAAAGTGGACTAATCCTTTAATTTCTCTCCCTCATGTCGTTCCACACCCGTAAGACCTTCGTTCATCTTCAGAACACAAATTAAGATATATTTGATGAATTTCTGACCCCTGTAGTCACATGACTGTTTTAACGATGTCTTTAGTAGCTTTCTGGACCTTGAAAGTGTTGATTATATTGCTGTCTGTGGACGAGTCTCGGATTTCATCAGAAATATCTTAATTTGTGTTCTGAAGATGAACGAAGGTCTTACGGGTGTGGAACGACATGAGGGAGAGGAATTAATGACAGAAATTTCATTTTTGGGTGAACTAAATCTTTAAAACCCATTAAAAACACTAATAATTTAACATTTAACACTTCAGATTTTAGAAATTAATCTCCATTTTTCATACTTTTCATTAATGTTGAGATGCCTAAACTGACTTTGATTTTAGGTTTAAGCTTTTATTAATATATATATATATTTTTTTTTTATAGTATAGAAAACTAACTTTAGTTTAGTTTAGTTTAGTTTGGCTAGTTATAGTTACCGACCATATAATGGAAATAATTAGCGACTTTATCCATGTAATCGGATAAAATTTTAATATCAGTAAAAAACCAAACAATTTGACCGTAATGTTTGTGATGAATGAAGCTCACATATTAAGTCTATTTAATGAGATTTCCCAGCGAACAAAAAGGTAACGTTCCCATTATGTTATGAAAACATTATTTCTGAATGTGCATAATGTCAAGATTTAATGTTTTAAAAATGTTTTTTCTTGGTTACGTGAATGTTAAGGGAACATTCCATTCTTCAAACATTATGGGAACGTTACTGAAACAAGTAGAAACGTTTAATTAGATGAACGTCCAACTAAAATGTTTCAGAAGAAAAACACTCCATGAATGATGCATATTTAATGTTTTTGTGCTAACGTTTTGAGAACATTATTAAAGACCAGATAACATTACTGGAAGAATGTTTGTTCATAACGTTGAGAGAACCTTGGCAGAACGTTCCCTGTCAGCTGGACTCTACATGAGATATTTTAGCAGAAAATCCTTTGAAATCCCTCAGAACAGAAGAAAAATGTTTATTGGCAACATTCACATATAGAACTGACTGGTCAGTAATGAACACAGACTCGTCATGATAACGAGCAGCTTCTCAGAGTAAAGCAGCCAATAAACACACTCTAAACCTGCTGTGCACCAATAGGAGCGGAGCGTCAGTGTTAAACTCCGCCGGCGCTCAGAGCTGATCCCAGAACGCTGATGAAGCGGTGAACATCAGTGAAGGAGTTGTAGAGCGGCACCGGAGCGACTCGCAGCACGCTGGGCTCTCGCATGTCACACTGAAACACACACACACACACACACACACATTCAACAGCTCTGAACGTTTGTGTAAGAGTCTGAAATGAAGTGATACGCACCACGACTCCTCTCTTCTCCAGCTCCTGAAACACGGCTCTGATTGGCCGAGAGAAGGACAGCGACAGCTGACAGCCTCTCTGCTCGGGGTCAGAGGGCGTGATGATGTGAACGGAGGCTTTATCCGGGTTCGACTCGTCTTTGGTGTAGTAATGTCTGATCAGATACTCCAGATACCCCGTCAGCAGCACCGACTTCCTCCGCAGATCCTTCATCGTCGTCTTATTGAAAATCTGGACACCAGAAGAATGACATCATACTTTATCTGCATGAATTATGATCAGATTCATCAATATTTACTTTCTTGACTTTTAAAATGAAAGATAACACACAACAGATGCACAAAATACATCATGTGTGGAATATGAACTTTCCACCTGAGAGAGAGGAGGAGGAGGAGGAGAGGGTCAGGATGGGTGAGGAGACGATTGCTGTGTCCTTCGTGATCTTTTCTTCAGATTAGTGAGTTTATTGTTTCAGTGCATGGAGTGTGTTTATGAGAGCGCCTGTGTTCAGTCTTATCAGGAGTGTCAGCGGGATGTTATGGGCCGGTTCCACAGACAGGGCTTAGATTAAGCCAGGATTAGTTGAGTTAGGACATTTAGCTTTTATAAACATGCCCTAGAGAAAGCATTGCTGGTGTGCGTCTTGAGACAACACTGACATATTTGAAGATTTATCAGTACAAGTTGCTTTCAGTTAAACAGCTCCGTCATGAGTTTACTCTGGGACTAGAGTCAAGCCTCGTCTGTGAAACCGGGTATATGAGTTTATAGATTTGGTTTCACTTTATTTTGATGGGCCCTTTAACACAATCTGTTGACTATAAGTAACGCCGCACACGTCTACTAACTCTCATTAGAGTGTTGTAAACTGGTAGAGTTAGAATAAGTTTACATGTATTTGCAAAGTTACTGAAGTCAACAGAATTAAAGTGTTGCCATCATGCTTTACTGACCATTTGACACTTTGCTGCAGAGACAAACTAATAATATCAGTCATTTTCGGATATTACGTTGCATAATGGTTGTCAGTAGGTTGTGTTATGGTTGTCAGTATGTTGCATGATGGTTGTCAGTAGGTTGTGTTATGGTTGTCAGCATGTTGTATTATGGTTGTCAGTACATTGCATGATGGTTGTTAGTGCGTTGCATTATGGTTGTCAGTATGTTATATTATGGTGTCAGTACATTGCATGATGGTTGTCAGTATGTTGCATGATGGTTGTCAGTATGTTGTATTATGGTTGTCAGTACATTGCATGATGGTTGTTGGTGCGTTGCAGAATGGTTGTCAGTATGTTGCATGATGGTTGTCAGTATGTTGTATTATGGTTGTCAGTACATTGCATGATGGTTGTTGGTGCGTTGCAGAATGGTTGTCAGTACATTGCATGATGGTTGTTAGTGCGTTTCATAATGGTTGTCAGTATGTTGCATGATGGTTGTTAGTGCGTTGCATAATGGTTGTCAGTACATTGCATAATGGTTGTAAGTGTGTTGCATAATGGTTGTCAGTACATTGCATAATGGTTGTTAGTGCGTTGCATAATGGTTGTCAGTACATTGCATGATGGTTGTCAGTATGTTGCATAATGGTTGTCAGTACATTGCATGATGGTTGTTAGTGCGTTGCATTATGGTTGTCAGTATGTTGCATGATGGTTGTTTGTGCGTTGCATTATGGTTGTCAGTATGTTGCATGATGGTTGTCAGTATGTTATTTTATGGTGTCAGTACATTGCATGATGGTTGTCAGTGCGTTGCATAATGGTTGTCAGTACATTGCATGATGGTTGTTAGTGTGTTGCATAATGGTTGTCAGTATGTTGCATGATGGTTGTTTGTGCGTTGCATAATGGTTGTCAGTACATTGCATGATGGTTGTTAGTGTGTTGCATAATGGTTGTCAGTACATTGCATGATGGTTGTCAGTACATTGCATAATGGTTGTCAGTACATTGCATGATGGTTGTTAGTGCGTTGCATAATGGTTGTCAGTACATTGCATGATGATTGTTTGTGCGTTGCATTATGGTTGTCAGTATGTTGCATGATGGTTGTTAGTGCGATGCATTATGGTTGTCAGTATGTTATATTATGGTGTCAGTACATTGCATGATGGTTGTTAGTGCGTTGCATAATGGTTGTCAGTACATCATATGATGTTGTCAGTATGTTGTATTGCTGAGTGTGCTGAGTGATGTCTAACCTCTAGACTGGCCTGTAGGGGGCACACTAGTAAGATGGGCTGATTGGAGAGACGAAATCCATTAACACCAGGCTGAAGCTCCATTTCTGCAGGCATATGTATTCACACACTTCAGAAATGTATAAAAATACTCACACTGCATGAATGCTGGGACTGACTTTTGCCAAAAAAGTGTATGGTGTATATCTCAACACCTACAGCTGCTTCAGTGTCTAACAGTGAGTAATGCAACTACATCTGTGTCCACAGGATGTCAGCAGAGAGCCGGCTGTGAGCTCCCACAATCTCTCCAGACTTACAGTGAACATGATCATCTTGTGTTAGTAATGGATACTCCAGCCTGATTCAGAAGTGATTCTCATACCGTTGTTCATGAGGAATCTGGTCTTCAGGTCGTGTCCCCACCAGCCCATCAGTCTGAGACACACACACACACACACTGCATCTCATGCACTTTATTTAATCTGTAAGTGTGTGTTATTGAGCAGCAGTGTTATACTTACGCGGGTCTGACACTGTGAGCGTGTTTCTCATGTATATATGCTCCTGCCAAACCACCGGCGCCTGAATTCACATACTGAATAAACACACCACTAACTCTGATGCATCATGGGAAGCTTCATATATTCAACATAAATACAATAAATATACAAAAGCATTGACATTTCACATGGAAATGTCCATCAACCCAACACAACACTGACCTTATAGGAGCACCAGCACGCAAAATCCACGTTCCAATCATGAAGTCGCAGTTCTGCGTTTCCTACAGCATGTGCACAATCAAACCCTACTACACACCCCTGAACTCACACACACACACACACACACACACACACACACACACACATTCTGAACGTTAAATGTGGACATGTATGTGAGCCAATATGTGACACTTACAGTAAAAGAAAGTGAATGTGGCATTTCAGTGTAATATAATGTGTATCACATGACAGATTCACCTTAGCGTGTCCTGCTCTAGTGATGGTCTCCATGTCGAACAGCTGACCGGTGTAATACTGAACGCCACTGAGCATGACCAGAGCGATGGCGTCGCCCTCCCGCTCGATGACGGACACGATGTCCTCCGTCCTTATGGTGTCTTCACCCTGAAACAGCCGATCGACACGGTCACAGAGCTCTTCCGTCAGCATGACATCATACACACCGGCCGTGATGTCATTACCTGTCTGGGTTTGATGACCAGCATGCTGTCCGCCACATCCATTCCTCTCAGCTGGATCTGAGATTCGATGGCGTACTGCAAGATTCACACACAAACATGCTGCTTTTACAGAGTTATCGATGATTTTTCGCACTCGTTGCTTCGATCTCTTGGTCTGAATGTGAGTTTGTCGTTTGTGAGGTTAAACATACGTGATCTGACGGAAAGGCCCTCTCCTCCAGAAGAACTTTATGGCGTTTTGGAGTCGGTTTGTAGAAGGAAAGCTGAGAGGATCATAAAAAGAGGAGATATTGTTGAAAAATCAATACACAGACAAAATATTTGCAAATGTTATTGTTTTTTACCATGAGAAGATGCAGATTGACAGTCAGTCCGTTCATCAGAGCCACTTCCTCAGGTTTAGCACCTGTTTAAAAAAAATCAGAAGCTCCAGAGGGGGTAAAGTCCTCTCTTTACCCTGTTTACCTTGACAGAACTTCCCATATTATATCTAGAGACAGACGTACGGCACTCACATCCCACAGAAACACAGATATGAAAAGCAAATATGCCTCATTTGTCAGCCACATTCTAATATTGGATGATATTGAGCAAACTGAACTAACTAAGAAACTCTCAGTTAAGAAGCTCTAAATTACCCACAATCTTGGCCATCAAACCCTCGATGGTCTCTTCGGCCCAGGCCCAAGGTCGCGACCCCTCCGTGTGGCCATGGACGCCTCTGGAAACATTTATGGGATTTTCTTCAAACGGTGGAAAAACATTTCAGAATATTTCTGTGATTTGGTTTTATTAATTTTCTACAGTTTTACATAAAAAAAAATAATAATAATAATAATAATGGAAAAAGAAAAAATTGCTTCAGTAAGAACCAGTTACCTGAAAGTGAAAAATGTTATTTTTGAAAAATAAATTACCTTATAACCCATTCTGAAAATGTTCAATAAAACAATTGTCCCGAATGTGGCTCCCGCCCCTCCTCCTCCGCACCACCGGAGGGAGCCGTCACCTGAATATTGACTTTCACCCATTCGGACTACGTTTCCCATAGGCCCTCATTCCTGGGACTGATTGCACACGCACGTGCACCACATCACACTCACACTATTTAAGCCACACACACACGCACACACACATTGCGAAGTCTTGATTTGCCCCGGTGATCATTTCTGAGCGTTTTCTTTCCGTTTGGACTGTTTATCTACTGTGATTCTCTGCCGCCTGCCCTGATCTCTGCCTGTGACCCGACTCTGTTTGATTGCCGCCTGCCACGACCATTGCCTGTCCCTATTTATGTCTTTTCCTCTGTCCCAGTCTGCATTGATCATTATCTTAATAAAAGCTGCAAATGGATCCCCATTCGGTCGACCCATCATTACAACAATGAATATGCTTTTCTGTAAAATAAATAAAAAATAAAATAAAAGTAAATAATAAAAAATTAAAATAAAATAACAATATTTAATTTATAAATATGTAATATTCAAATGTTGATTTATTGTAAAAATGAAAATTTTATTTTACAAGAAATGATAAATAAACACTAAATACAGAAATTATGCTTTAAGAAATAAAATGTATAAAAAATATAGTCACCGTATTACGGAAGAGGATTAGGGCCAAGCAATAATAAAAAAATAAAACCATCTCGAGATTAAAGTTGTTAAATTTCGAGAAAAAAGTCGTTAAATTTCAAGAAAAAAGTCGAGATAAAATGTTGAGAATAAACTCTTTAAATTACGAGAAAAAAGTCGTTAAATTACGAGAACAAATTCGTTAAATTATGAGAAAAAAGTCGTTAAATTACGAGAACAAATTCGTTAAATTACGAGAACAAATTCGTTAAATTATGAGAAAAAAGTCGTTAAATTTCGAGAATAATGTAGAAATAAAATGTTGAGAATAAAATAATTAAATTACGAGAAAAAAGTTGTTTAATTTCTCATAATTTAACGAATTTGTTCTCATAATCTAACGACGTTTTTCCCGTAATTTAATGACTTTATTCTCAACATTTTATCTCGACTTTTTTCTCNGAATAAACTCTTTAAATTACGAGAAAAAAGTCGTTAAATTACGAGAACAAATTCGTTAAATTATGAGAAAAAAGTCGTTAAATTACGAGAACAAATTCGTTAAATTACGAGAACAAATTCGTTAAATTATGAGAAAAAAGTCGTTAAATTTCGAGAATAATGTAGAAATAAAATGTTGAGAATAAAATAATTAAATTACGAGAAAAAAGTTGTTTAATTTCTCATAATTTAACGAATTTGTTCTCATAATCTAACGACGTTTTTCTCGTAATTTAATGACTTTATTCTCAACATTTTATTTCGACTTTTTTCTTGAAATTTAACGAGTTTATTCTTAACATTTTATCTCGACTTTTTTCTTGAAATTTAACAAGTTTTTTCACGTAATTTAACAAGTTTATTCTTAACATTTTATCTCGACATTTTTCTTGAAATTTAACGAGTTTATTCTTAACATTTTATTTCGACTTTTTTCTTGAAATTTAACGAGTTTATTCTTAACATTTTATCTCGACTTTTGATTTAGAGTAAAAATGTACAAGACAATAAATATAGAAATATTTTTTTTTTTAAATACAGCCACCCAAACAGCATTCTAAAGCCTGTAATATATTTCACTGTATTTGTTTATGTTCTATTTATATGAAAGTGATTCAGCATGTATCAGCTGATAACTCATGACAGGCGACTCACGTTTTGGCCCATTTCTCCAGCTCCTCATCGATGTATTTCTTGGTGTTTTTTGGCTGGAGACCAAGTGAATTCCCAGCAAAATAAACACAATCCTCAGAACCGTCCACGAGCGTCAGATCCGCTAAAAACAGACGAGAGATCAGATGATATATGAATCTGAGCAATTACTCCATCATGACATGATGACTGATAACTGTGCTCATAAAATGAGCTGAAGTGTGAAATGTGAGTCTGATCCTCTCACCCGGAGGCAGGTCTGATACTCTGGGCATGAGGAACTCCTGTCGCAGGTGTCGGAGCGGGTCGTGCCGGTCCAGATGTTCTGCCAGCCTGAGTGACGTGGGGCTGCAGTCCAGCTCCTGCGAGACCCTCGTGATCATCTGCTGCAGGCTCTCCATGATCAGATCCGGATTCAGATCAATCAGTCTGGATCAACCTGGAATATCCTGCTATACACGACCCACAGCCGCACAGACTCGGATTGACCTTCACTCTGCACTTTGACCCTTGAGCAACACTCCTGGCCTGAGCTAATGATTACTAGAGACCCACATCATTTCCTGCGGCGCTCTCATGGCTCTCATAAGACAAACACTTCCTGACGCTTCAGTTCGTGATTCTTCCTCTGAACATGGACTCACTTCTGCTTTGAGTAACTATACAGACCTGACGACACAGACTCGCTCCACCGCTTTCTGTGTGTTCACAGTTCATCTAGATTTAACTATCAAAGTAGATGAATGAATGTCTTTTGATGAGAGCCTACATGTCACAGAGCGTTACTGACAGACTGGGAAGAGAGGAGCTGAACAATGGAGAATATGAGGAAAATAATCACCATTCAAGCAGGAAAACCTGTTCTAGTAGAGCCCAAAAACAACACCAAGACTGTGTAAAAGAGCATAAAATGGCCTAATTAACAAGCTTCCATAAATACACAAATCAAGTGGTCGTGTCTTAAAGACACAGTGCATATAAATGATGAACGTGAGCATGATTCTCCTCACACGAGCCTGTCCGTGAACATTCAGAGGAACACAGAGCGTCTGCAGATGTTGATCACAGATGATATTCATTCCCTCATATCCAGACCGCAGGCGTGTTCACAGGGTGAGAGATTTCATTACGTCCAGATGAATGACCAGGACTGTGACTGACCGTGAGAAACACACGGACTGAACAAAACCAGCTCACGACAATCACAACTCCAGAGAAGATCTGAAACAACGACTCAACAATCAAGATTTTAAGTTTAAAATGTCATCATCTTTGTAAATAATCTTGCAGTGTGAAAAATAAAAACGATAAAAGTACTAATCATTATTTACAACATTTCTAAACAAGTATAAATATGAACTGTATTTTCAGGAAAACACACTTCATTTGGCTTTACTTATCCTGTTGTGTTGTGGAGTAAGTACAGAAAATACTCACACTTTTATGGCAAAATGTACTTTTTGGCTTCATTGATTTTTCTGAAAAATGTTTCCA
Organism: Anabarilius grahami; assembly: GCA_003731715.1. NCBI lineage: Eukaryota > Metazoa > Chordata > Actinopteri > Cypriniformes > Xenocyprididae > Anabarilius > Anabarilius grahami. The sequence continues at coordinate 9,476,498 of RJVU01051519.1, read as the reverse complement.
TTCATTTACTCATATTTTTGACCAAATTTCACATTCATAAATGCAAGTATTCTAATAGGAAACCCCAACTTTATGGTTTTGTTGACTGACTTGAAAATGTACATTAAAGTTTCTAAATAAGTGTTTATTTGATTTTGTAGTTATTTTCCCTCTTTCCATGATTTATGGATTACACAATATGGGGCAGTCGTGGCCTAATGGATAGAGAGTCGGACTTGTAACCCAAAGGTCATGGGTTCGAGTCTCAGGTCCGGCAGGGATTGTCGGTGAGGGGAGTGAATGTCCAGCGCTCTCCCCACCCTCAATACCATGACTGAGGTGAGACCCTTGAGCAAGGCACCGTACCCCCAACTGCTCCCCGGGCGCCGCAGCAATGGCTGCCCACTGCTCCGGGTGTGTGTTCACGGTGTGTGTGTTCACTGCTGTGTGTGTGCGCACTTGGATGGGTTAAATGCAGAGCACAAATTCCGAGTATGGGTCACCATACATGGCCACATGTCACTTCACTTCACAAATATATACTGATAATGTTCCTTGAACAGCAATAATCAGAGATGGAGTTTAACACCTCAGTTATTGAATGTTTCTGGATGACAGTCTCCAGCAGCTGAATCAAACCCGATATCTGAACGTGTCACTTCCCACAGAAACATTCCTAACATGTTCCATATATACAGATATGAGCGCTGTTAAATGTGATGTGAGTCAGTGTACCAGAGACTGAATCAAGAGGCTATTCATGAGGGAATCTCAGAGATAACACGTATTGATTGAGTCAGTTGAGTGTGATTGGTTCAGTCTCCCTGCTCTGCTCTCTTCCTATTGGACGGAGTTCCAGAGATCCGCCTCCTGGGTTTATAATGAGGGGCGGCAGGTGAATGAGACACACTGCTGCAGCTCCACCAACACAACAAGATGGTAAGAGACATCACTTCCCTTAATATTATATTAATTTATATTATATTATATTAGTATGTGTGTCATGTGCTCTCTGACTGTTGGTTGGTGAATCAACAGCATGAACTGATGATATCACTGTTTCCTCTGCTGAATCTCATTGTGATTGCAAAATGAAACACGAAGTGAATTCTTTAAGAAATTCACATGAAATAATTGAAAATGGGCCACAATTAATTTGGCAAGGCTTAATACGACATGCTAATTATTCCCAAAATGCCTGCAGAATACTTTTCCCAAACTGTCCAGCTGAATCAGTCAGAGTTCCTACAAATGATGCAGTTCTGAGCGGTCAGAGAGTTTCAGACGGTCAGGTGTGTGAGGGTCAGGGTGGGGCTCGGACAGATATACAATCAAGCTCTTTAAACTGACCTGCTGGACATTCAGTGGACTTCAAGAGGAGGAATTCCTACATTTCTACAGCATTCAAACTTTCACTTTCAATGAGGAACATTAACAGATTATCATGATTATGACGGTGACACTGTGAAGGAAATTTTTAGTGAATCATAAATAATTTCTTGCAGGATTAACATTTATACGCTTTTGAAAACTAAAATCCCCAAAATGTGGGCCAAAGTGTGTCTGACAAAAGAGGAAACAAAACTAGAATATATATGGTGCAACAAACTGAATCTACCACAACATATACACTTATTCTGCAATATAACTTATATCAGAAAGCCATCAATAGAATAATGTGGTGCAAATCCAAACTGTTGTTTCATTTTCTTCAAATTCTCCAGCATTTCCCTTCCTCATGATCAGTGTTCATTGTGTAATTGTGGGTCTGTGTGTCGTCTCACAGCACTTTTGTAACCCCGAGCTGCTTTAGATCAAATGTTTGCTCTGTATCTTCCTGTCTTTATGACTTTATTATCTGAGGTTTATTATTAACGTTGGGTTTGGTCCCTCAGATAACACATTCTGTTCCTCTTATCGACGGCGTTGGGAATCGCAGGTTAAACAGTAATTTGACCGATTCATCGTCACTCTAAAGAAAGACAAAAATGGCGCGAAACCTCGCAACGTTGTGTCAGTTTGAATTTAATTTGACTTCATCATTCGTGGTGTTTTCCTCCACAGGTGTTCACCTTAAAAGACATGAGCTTCAAGGCCGGGATGGAGATGAAGATCTCTGGGAAGATCAAATCCGGCTGTCAATCGTACGTATCCAACTAACAGGGAACGCTTCGGGAATGTTCGTTCAAGGTTATCTGGTCTTTAATAATGTTCTCAAAACAGCACAAATGTTATTTATACATCGTTCATGGAACGTTTTTCTTCTGAAACATTTTTTTTATATTTCAGAACGTTCAGAGAACATTTAAAAGTAACGTTCCCATAATGTTTGCATACAATTGAATGTTCCCTTAACATTCACATAACCAAGAAAGAAAACATGGACGTTTTCAGAAATAATGTTTTCATAACGTAATGGGAACGTTAGCAGAATGTTTTCCGAACATGTTTTTGTTAAAGACAGAAGACAGCTCTAGGTTTTGGAAAAGAGCTAAAGGTCATAAAAACATCTCTCTGTCCTCAGGTTCTCAGTCAACATCGGTCACGACACAGACGCAGTCGCCCTTCACTTCAACCCTCGCTTTAATGAGTATGGAGACACCAACACCATCGTGTGTAACTCCAAACAGGGCGGATGGGGCTCCGAAATCCGTGAACAGTGTTTCCCCTTTGTGCAGGGCGAAGAGTTCAAGGTGAGTGACCTCTGACCCAACTCACTGTAAAAATAACATGATCAAGAAGTCATGATGAGATCATCAGATGCGTATAGAAATGTTTACATTATGCATGATCATTTTAAGTTATGAGTAGTACAAAATGAAAATCTGCCAGTTCTGCTTACTTAAACTTTGAGGCTAAATTCTTTTAGTTGCGCCAACTTATTCGAAGTTGACAGTGAAAATCAAAAGCACAGTGTTCTTCTGGCCTTTTCTGACATTTTACTTTCATCTTTCTGGATTTCTGCCATTTAAAAAGTCTGTCAGTCTACAAACTCTGCTATTTCACATCAACACTCACAATAAACTGATTCCAGTGTAAACACACCAATACTGGCTCAGATGAAGCTTACTTCAAGATCCTATAGATGTAGATCAAACCTGAACCTTTATCTGCGTGTTCTTTGACCAGTTCTGCAGTGAGTATCTGTTAGTTTCCTGGATTTAGTCAGTTGACAGATCACCGAAACTCAAGACACAATGAGTCATAAAGCGTTACCCTTTGCACTTTTTAACAACGTATGCAATAGACCGCCCACCGGTCAGAGGTTTGAGGGTGAATGATGCGGTCATCACATGCTTTATAATAATAGTTTCCCAAAATTCACATTTAAAAAACTGGACGTTCAGTCTCACTGTGTCTCTCCTCCAACAGCTGAGCATCACCTTCAACAACGACACCTTCTACGTCAAGCTCCCAGAAGGCACCATGATGAGCTTCCCGAACCGCTTCGGCGATGATGTTTTCAAACACATGCACGTGAAGGGAGACGTCAAGGTCATCAGCATTAAGATCAAATGAGCTGGACGCTCTTGTTCATCTGTGGCTCCGGTCTTCAGTGTGTTCTTCACCAGCTTCTGTGTTCACTGAATGTACCAAAGAAAGTGTCAAATAAATCCACTGACAGAATGTGAAAGGACTCGCTGAGTGTTCTTTGGGTTTGAGCAGTTTGAGATGAACGACTGTCCTGCAATGGTCATAAATCTAGTCTTATATATACATTTACATTTATATCTCTGAGTTCATACCTGTCAGAAAGCTCCTTGATTCAATCATTTAAAGCATTAGTTCACTTCAGAATTCAAATGTCCTGATCATTTACTCTCCTCCATGTCATCTAAGATGTTCATGTCTTTCTTTCTTCAGTCGAAAAGAAATGCAGGTTAAGGAAAACATTCCAGGATTTTTCTCCATATAGTGGACTTCACTGGGGTTCAACGGGTTGAAGGTTCAAATGTCAGTTTCAGTGCAGCTTCAAAGAGCTCTACATGATCCCAGACGAGGAAAAAGAGTCTTATCTAGAGAAACCATCGGACATTTTCTAAAAAAAAAAACATTGTATACCTTTTTAACCACAAATGCTCGTCTTGCACTGCTCTGTGATGCTCCACGCGTGACGTAATCATGTTGGAAAGGTCACGAGTGACGAATGCAGAAGTACCGCGGTAGGGCGAAAAACTCAAAATCGTCCAACATCGTTGTTTTACCTTTTTTTGTAAAGGTTGTTTGACTTAGTCTTTGACGTTCGCTTTGTAAACACTGGATACTTCCGCCTACCTCACGCGTGACCTTTCCAACATGATTACGTCATGCGTGGAGCATCACAGAGCAGTGCAAGACGAGCATTTGTGGTCAAAAAGGTATACAATGTTTTTTTTTTGTAGAAAATGTCCTCTAGATAAGACTCTTATTCCTCGTCTGGGATCATGTAGAGCTCTTTGAAGCTGCACTGAAACTGACATTTGGACCTTCAACCCGTTGAACCCCAGTGAAGTCCACTATATGGAGAAAAATCCTGGAATGTTTTCCTCAAAAACCTTCATTTCTTTTCCACTGAAGAAAGAAAGACATGAACATCTTGGATGACATGAGGGTGAGTAAATAATCAGGAAATTTTTATTCTGAAGTGAACTAATCCTTTAACTTCATGTACTGTATTTTTTCATTGTGTTAAATGATTGAGTTCAGTTCAGAGCCTCATGACAATTTACAGAGCGACTCGAAAAGACCCGAAGCAGGAGCTGAGGAATGTGACGGACAGAAAACAGATTCCACATACATACACGCACACACGCGCGCACACACACACACACGCACACACGCACACACACACACCCCTCAGGAGTTCACTTGCCAGCTGTCTGAATGATCATGAGTAAATGAAATTTATTTAGCTTGAACATTTTACTAATTTAACTTGTGAAGAGACAATATTGCATGAATTATTTTAAATTCTATTTTAAAAGCCCACAGGTACAAACAAATAAAAACAAGCACTATAAAGACTGTAATATTCAAAACTTAGAGCTACAATACAGATTCACACTGAATTGAGCAGCGTTTCTCTGGTGCAAAACTGATCTCAGATCTGATGGGTTAAAAACTATGATAAATATAAATCATAAACTTCTAACCATTAACCTGTATTATCATGTATAGCGAGGACAGCAAATATAAGGACTTATCAAAGGGAAGAGAAACACTTCCCAAATCCCATATCTTCTGCCGTTGATCCGTCTAATCAAACACTACAGTGCTTCAGCACAAACTCATCTGTCACTCAGTGACATGGCAGATATTAATACATGAATATTAAGACCAAAAATATTAATATTAAGTCACTATAATACATTGATAGGTTCATCTTCTTGAGAGTGACACTTTCAGAACATCGATCTGTTTGTTTGAGCAGCCCGACAGGTCAGCTTCTGACTGACCAATGACAGATGAAGGAAGTGTTTGAGAAACCTGTTGGAAACAGTCAATAGGTGTGTTCGACTTGAAACGGCCCCGCACAGACCGATCGGTGAACGACATCAAAGTCCCACGAGAGATTCAAAAGCATTTGGAGTCGTCTGCTCTCTAATCGCTCTCGCCGTACTTTGATGTCACACACCGATTGATCTGCACAGCGCCGCTTCAAGTCGAACACACCTATTATTTTGATTTAATAGGGTAATGGGAGGAGCTTGACATGGAGCTCCACCTCTCTGGACACAATGGGTGGAGCTTGACGTTGAGCTTTGGATGTAATGGGTGGAGCTTGAAGAATCCCTAACCCTAATTAGGTTAAGCTCCACCCATTACACCCATTGGGGGTGGAGCTGTACGTCATTTAGCTCTGCAGTGAGCACAACTTAATCGTTTTTGCAATTCTGTTGCGCAAGAGGAGCAGAGATGACACATTTTTGTTACTTTTGAGCAATAAACACTTTTAGTCGTGTAATCAAGTGTAAAAAAAAAAAAACAGCTGATTTCTAAAGTCACGTTACACTCTCAAAACAGAAGTCATCCTATCTGATCCTGGAGTGCGTTGACCCCTGCGGCTGACCCCAGGTCCCCTCGACTCGACCCCGAGGACTGACCTCTCTGGGCCAGGTAGTCACGGTAGTTGCATGTCAGTAGCGTGTAAAGCAGCGGGTTGACGCAGCTGTTCCCGTACGTCAGGCAGGTGACAAAGAAGTTGACGTAGGTGTGAGCGGCGGGCGACAGCGAGCGGAGCGACTCGGACGAGAAGAGCTTCGCCATCTGCCAGCCCCAGAACGGCAGGAAACACGCCCAGTACGCCACCACGATGCAGAAGATCATTCCCACCACTTTGAGTTTCAGTCTGCGCCTGCGAACGGACAGCGAGGATCCGCGGGTCAGGTTGGCCTGAGCGGCCCAGTAACGGCGGGCGAGACCCGCGTAGAGTCCGACCATCAGCAGGCCGGGCAGGAGCATGCTGGTGAAGAAGAGCGCCGTGAGATACGCTTTAAAGGCCTCGGGTGTCCAAGTTGGGAAGCAGATACGTTTGACGAGCCCCACCGTGGCCGGACGTCCCTCTCGGAGTCGGATCATCACCATCATGGGGAGCGTCAGCACGAACGCTGCCGCCCAGATTCCCAACGCCATCAGCCAGTGGCCGCGGGCGGTGGAGCGCCGGGCCCGGAAAGGTGTGGCGACGGCACGGTAGCGCTCCAAACTCATCGCTACCAACACGAACACGCTCGCGTGCATGGTGAGCAGATCCAGACTCAACAACAACCTGCAGCCCATTTCCCCGAAGAACCAATCGTGGGCGAAGTAGGTGCAGACCACGAATGGGATGGTGCCCAGATAGAGCAGATCGGCTGCCGCTAAATTGAGGATGAAGACGTACAAAGAGCCTGAGCGCCGCAGTGTGGCCGATCGCATGATGGCAAGAGTGTACAGGTTACCCGTCATGCCCAAAACACACATGGTGATCAGGGTGGAGCCCAGGAGCGGAGTGACCCAAACCATTCCAGCGCTTCCCGCCACGGCACTGCCGTTACTCATTATTCAGAAGAAAAAAATGTGTTTTCAACAAAACTGAGCTCTTGTTCCACTTCACACTTAAAAATAAAAGTTCTTCATTGGCATTCAAGGAACTTATCCAATGCACAAAAGAATCTTTATAGTGAAAAAAAGTTGGTTCTTCAATGGCATTGCCTTGAAAACACCATATTTCAGAGAAGCTCCAATAAAACCGATGCACTTAAAGGTTCTTCATTGGCATCTGAATACTTTAATATCCATTGATCCTTTCCATCGCACTATAGCAGAAAACGGTTCATTCGATTATTAAAATGCTCTTCACATGAAGAAAAAAGTGGTTCTTTTAAGAACTGTTTACTGAAAGGTTCCCAAAAACAGTTCTTCGCTGTGAAAACACCCTTTATTTCTAAGAGTGTGGCAGAAAAAAGCCTCTTCAATCATCAAAGTACTAAACGAACGTGGAGCGACTGACTGACAAGTCCTTCGGCAACAAGTCCTAAACATTCCCATGATCCAACTCCGTGCAGGACTGCCGTATAACAGAGCGCCGTCCGTGACCGTACAGATGTGATGTTCTCCGCTGCGTCCATCCAGCTTTGCTTCTTTGGGAAGTGTTTGGCTGTGTTGAGACACTCTTGGATTCTGTTGTGTCTGCAGGATTCTCTGGTGTCCGTCTCTCTCTCTCTCTCTCTTTCTCTCAGGTAGGTGTGATCTGACGTTCAGTGGTCGAGGCACTCAAACGTCTCCGAACACCCTGGTGCCGTTTCACACACCCCGATCATGAGCAGCACTCAATAATCTTCCATTCACACCAACATACAAACACACAGAGTGCAGGAATATCCTCGAGCTCACGTGAACTTCAGTGAAATCAGACTTCACAAACACATGAAGATTATTAGATCAGCACTTTTATTAAAACTTTGCAATTAAAACCCTGAGGGATCATAACATTATTCTGTCATCATTTGCTCGCTCTAAAACTGTGTGTTTATATCTGCTCCTCCAAAAAGCTCATTTGTGTGCATGCATATTCAAATATCTGATTGAACGGTCATGTGACACACTTGAAACAATGAGATTTGAGAGCTGCAGCAGAGATTTACAGTGAATATCAATCTAAAGCATCATATGATAGAAAACGTGGAATTGCATTGCGAAAGTGTTCATCCCCCTTCATTTTTTTTCACATTTTGTCATGCTGCAACCTTATGCTTTTTTTATTTTTGCTTTTTTAATAAAGTTGCAAAGTAACAAATCTGTATTTTGATTAGTTATTGTGGGGTATTGAGTGTATATTGATGTCATAAGGTTGCAACATGGCAAAATGGGAAAAAAGAAGGGGGGTGAACACTTTTGCACGGCACTTCTGATGGATAATTTATGACACTCATGAGGCTTTTTGGCTGTTTTTGAGGCTTGATGTGGTCGCTACAACCCGTTATTATTGAATGTAAAATTGCAGCACGAACATTCTGCTAAACATCTCTTTTATGTCCCATAGAAAAAAGAAACGGTTTGGAATGACACAAGGGAGAGAAAATGATGACAGAACGATAACTTTTCTCTGAACCATCCTTTTAATATGTAAAGAAAAAGATGTTCAGAACCAGAGAACCTTTTACATTTAAAAAAGGAGTTGAAATTCACTAACAAATGTCCATGTGAATGGTCAGATGATGAATAATAACTCAATCTCACCACTAGATGGAGCCTTTAGGCCATAAAAGACAAATTTGGTGCAAAACAAAATGAACATGCAAATATAAAGTTATAGTAGACAAAATAGTCTGAACGTAGGGAAGGTTGTATAATCTAATGATACAGAATCATAGTACAGTATACAAACAACATTAACATAAAAACACATATCAGAAGCCGTGCTGTGAGATCCGCTGCAGAGGTCAGAGTCCGCTGGTCCATCAGTGTTTGTGTTTGAAGTATGCCTCCACTGAAAAACACACATCACTCATGTTTTCATGCCGTCACGCGTGTGTATGTGTGTGTGCGGACGCTGATGTTACCTGTGTACTCCTGCGGGCTCATGGGAGTGTTGAGGACTGCATTGAAATGGCTCATCCAATCCTTTTGCTCCGTATCCGTTTCACAGGTGAACAGGAAGCTGCGCTCCGGGGTTTCTATGGTGATGCCGTACTGCCACGACCCGTTATAGTGGGTTCCCGCAGGCAGTCCGATCGTAACGCGGTACCCGTGATCCCTGTGTCCCAGAAACACCTCGCCTTTAGCAAACGCGTCCTGACAGACACAGAAGACAAGCTGTGTTTGAGAAACATCCTACTGTTTGAAAAGCATCATCATCCAGATTTAAGGTTTAAATGCATGTATTTTAGATGCTGTAATCGGTCAGGGCTTCTTTTTGACTTTTTTGCAAATGTCTTACCAGAGGATCTTTGAAGTACATGAGCCGTCGGTGGTCCAGCGTGAACCAGCGCTTCTTAAAGCCTTCTGTTTGCTGCAGACACACAACCAGCTCAAAATCAACTGTTTACCCTCTTAATACATCCTCCTTCTTTTATCACTGAGGCTATTTAAAGTTTATTTTGAGTAATAAACAGGATAAAGCCAGTGATTAGAAGAATATAAGATCAGGAGCAGATGCACATGAACTCACAGCCTGAATCTAATCAAATCCTGATGAATAAAATCAAAGCTAATCCTACATTCATTCCTGCTGTTGTGTTTCATTCAGAAGTGTGTGTGTGTGTGTGTGTGTGTTTGAGAGCCCGTCTCACCCTCGGGCCTGTTTTCTCCATGCATCCCTCTATCAGAAAGTTGCGCGTCAGTTTGGGCTTCAGCTGAGCGTAAGAGAGAAGGTAAGTTCACTGCACACGACCGGATTCACTGAGATCAACATTAAAAAGGTGAGCGGTGTTTCAGGACTGACCTCAGCATCCGTCGCTCCAGGGAAAGCCACCTTCAGATAGTGCAGCTGAGCGGCTCGGATGGAGTTAAACCAGTCCACGATCTCCTGATGGAGACAGACACACACAGAGTCTGAGTCTCAGATATGAGTGTGTGTGTGTGTGTCTGTGTGTTCTTGTTTATATTACATCGTGGGGACCAAATGGCCCCACGATGTAATAAAAACCTGAGATCACCTACATCACCAGCCAGCGGTCCCCACGAGGGAAATGGATTAATAAACATACTAAATGATGTTTTTTTGAAAATGTAAAAATGCAGAATGTTTCCTGTGATGGTTAGGTTTAGGGATAGGGGTAGTGTAGGGGGAGAGAATATACAGTTTGTACAGTATAAAAACCATTACGCCTATGGAGAGTCCCCACTAAGATAGCAAAACAAACCTGTGTGTGTGTGTGTGAGTGTGTGTGTTTGTCTGTTGTCTCTCACCTTGCTGCTGTCGTGATAGACGAAGATGTTTCGTGTGATGTTGTCTTTCACGTAGGTGATCTGCAGACCATTGGGGTTTCCGATCTTGTCCGGCTGGAAGCAGGCGTTCAGTGTGTCCACCTTCATAACGGCCTTGGGTTCTTTAGCCTACAGAGACACGGCGGTTATTAGTGTGAACTACAACCATCAAAACCATTTTCATTACTTGAAATAACAGAAACATTAATATTAATATATATATATATATATATATATATATATACAAACACACAAAAATATTATTGGATATTGTTTAGATCCACTTATAAGGAAAACTTTGTATGAATGACATGATTAAATCGTAAGTCAACACATTCCATCAAAACAAAGTGATATTTATCTGGCTCAATTTCAGTTAGGATTACTAGATTGACGGCTTACATCTGGAACTAATTTATACCAAATCCAGCTAGAAGTACACCATGATTCTGTTATTTGTCAACTAATAAAGTATTTGGCTGATCTAGCATGGGCTAGCCCTCACCCATGTCATAATGCATACATAATGAAAATAATAATGGACATCATGACAAAAAGTAATGGTAAAACTATCACAAATTTGATACTAGCATCATTTTGAAATCACTGAAAGTAATGATAACTTCAGTTCAGTTAATTTAGTGAAGCATTCATCTGAAACTGGTAACTCCTAGTTGAATAACTTATTAAAAGAGACAAAATTAGTTCCAGTCATTTGTCAATCCAGAAAATAATGTGTCTACAGCAAGTGAGATGTCAGGAATGATGTGGAGGATGATATACCTGGACGTGAAAAGTGCCTCGGTTACATATTAGCGTTTCACATTTGTAAGTTCACTGCAGACAGAATTCTGCACACACTCTTTTTCCCTACAGTATTTGGTGGTGTGATGTGTCAGCACTCATCTGTTTATCTGTCACCATCTCATTCTCCTACCTAAAATCACATTAAACGAATGTGATGTCAACCCAACTCAACATGTCCATTGAACAGGGCATTCAGAGGTTCTGTCAGCCCGATTCACATCTCCGTCATCTCACCCGCGTCCCATGTTTGGAAAGGATCAAAGCCGGTAAGTGACCGTCACCGTCCCTGAAGGACACAGCATGTGATCCGTCTGTCTCTCAGTCCTTCTGCTGGAGGAATGACATTACTGCAGAACACACACGAATGTAAACGGAAGAAGACATATAACAGTGCTGGATTCATGATATCAATTATGTCTCATTCTAGTGTGTGAAAAGCCTTTTCTGCTCTGTATGTACAATGCAGAAAGCAGATACAGCTACTCAGATCAGAAGAGCAGAGAAATAAAGAGAAGACGGGCAGAGAGAGAGATGAGAGGCGTGAGTGAGAAGGGACACCGTCGACCACNTACTCTAATATAAATTATAAAAACACAATAAAATTAAAAAACTTTAACTAAAATTAAAATGAAAACTAAAAACTAAACCTTAAAAATACATAGACATATTTAAAAATAAATAAATAAATAAAGTCAAATAAAAATGACAAAAACACAAAAAAATTACTACAACTTAAAAATTAAAATGAAAACAGAAAATATAAAAACTAAAACAATAAAAATTATAGACATATAAAAAAATATATAAAAAAGACAAAAACAAACAATAAAAATGACTAAAACTAACTAAAATTAAAACAGAAAACAGAAAAACTAAAACTTAATAAAAACTATATAGAAAACAAACTAATAAAAATGACAAAAAACAGAAAAAAATAGTAAAACTAACAAAAATGAAAATGAAAATAGACAAACTAAAAATGTATAGACATTAAAAAAAAAAAATCAAACAACAAAATTACTAAAACTTTAAGTAACATTAAAATAAAATAAAAAAATCTAATTCAAAATATTAACAAAAACTCTAACAGTATATGAATGACACTCACGTCTAGTTTAGTGTAGTACTTTAGTGTGCCGTCCCTCAAGGACAGGACGAATCGCCTGTTGAGAAACTGTCCGTTGTCCCGCCCCCTCTTCATCAGCATGCCATCTTTCGCCTCTGTGATTGGTCAACGAGCATGTCAATCATCAAGCGGGAAACAGAAACAGTGTTCTGAGAGTCAGACGCACACGTACCGTCCTCATAGATCGGCTTCTTTCCGTCCTCGATGAACTCCTGCCTCTCGTACTTCGCCCGGATCCACTGCTCCTTCAGAACCCTAAAACACACACTTCCATCAGTTCAACCCTAAAACACACACTTCCATCAGTTCAACCCTAAAACACACACTTCCATCAGTTCAACCCTAAAACACACACTTCCATCAGTTCAACTCATCCTGACTACAGGAACTACAATCACACCCTGAGCTACAGTCATCAAACCTGCACTAGTTCAGACACTCGTCTAGTGCTAGATTAGGTCTGATCGTCCTGTAATAGATGTCTAGTTCTAGTCTCATGCTCTTCTGATTCTCTGAAGCTTTGTTAAAGCCAGCTGATCAGCTAAATTAATTTTCGTTACAGCTAAATGAACTCAATTAAGTGCCCTAAAGTTAAACTAACCCTAAATATAACACCTGGGAGAGCATTTAAGAGGATATGACTGTATTTGAGAGGATATTTCCACATCCAGTTACTCCACACTGACTGACAAGTGACGCTGGGATCAGTTTGTGACGGTGATGTGCTGGTGGAGATGCGGCATGTTGCCATGGGAACTCACTGGCAGTCCTTGTGCGTGGGCATGTAGTAGTAAACAGGAACAGCAGCCTCATAAACGGCCTTCATGGTGTCATTCCCATGCTCAGACAGGAACTAAAAATAATGAAGCATGCAGTTATGCAACATCAGTCAGATATTTGCAGGCACCTTTTTTTATTGTTTAAAGAAATGCAGTTTCATGCAGTTGCAACACAACAGAAAAATCTTCATGCATCTCTTTTCTATACAGTAACAGTTCATAGTGACCGCGACTGGAAAGGAAAAAGCACCGTACGGTTGACATGACTCATGTCTTCTGGAGTCATATGACTCTTGGTTTGAGGAACAGACCGAAGTTAAAGTCATTCACTCATCTTCATAGTTAGTATGAACTGTTTTGGTGTGAAAAAGAACTGCATGACTTTACAAACTTTATCCTTTTGTTGTTGCATGGAAAATAGCATGATGAACAACATTACATGGACACTTTTTGTTTCAGTCGGAATGAAATCACTCCGATTGATGAATCCGAACACAGTGTTTACATGAACACTAATTATTGGAGTGAAGAAAGCAGATATGAACATTTGCAGGTCATCAGCATGGATAATGTGACCAACGGGTAACAAATAAATACAGAAAAGAAGAGGTCCGAGGACCGAGCCTTGAGGCACACCTTGAGAAGATCTGAAGTGTGGACAGAAATGAAGCAGAACTTTCCAGTTTCAGTTTTCAGTCCGATCAAGTGTTTACATGTCCTATTGCACGGATTAGAAAGGCTTAAAGCACGCCTTACAATCTGAATGAAATTTCGGATTTGGCCAATTTATTCCGACTGACGTGACTTTTTTATTCCGACTGCTCTACCAGTCCGATTACAAACGGATTATTAGAGTCCATGTAAACGTCACTAACCAAAACTAAACTAAACATATTCAAACCCATTTTCATTAATTGAATTAAAGCTGAAATAAAATATAAATACTATAATTTTTATTAATTAGAAACTAAGTGAAATAAAATAAGTTCTAAAATGACTAAACCTAAAAAAATACTAATAAAAATGACAAAAGCACATAAAAACACTAAAACTTGAATGTAAACTGAAAGTATAAAAAAGCTAATTCATAATTTTAATAAATATTATGACAGTATACTAAAATAACACTGACACAGGTCTGAGGTTATTCTCTGAACAGAAAGCAGCAGGTTTACAGAAACGTCATCAACACCTGAACTTCTGAATCCTCCCAGCGCGAGAGTCGGAGGGATTTGACTTTTCCGATACTGGGAATATTGCGATGTACTCCGGAGCAGGCCAGGCAGATGAAGACTCCTAAAGAACAAGAGCCCCATTCTGGATCTGAGAGAGAGAGATGAATAAATAAAATAGACATAAAAACACATTAAATGTCAAAATTCAGTTTTGCTCTTCAAGTTTGACACACATTTGCAGGTTGAGCTGATGTTTTTTCCCACTGAGATCCAGAATAACGGATTGTCGTCTTAATAATAGACTGCCGACTCAGCACAGACATGATACTTACAACGACAGAATAAGGAAGAGATACTGAACACTGATTTACATCATCAGGATTCCTGGAAAACAGACCCTTGAGCGAAATAACTCAGACAGTGTAAAAAAAAACTTAGTGATGAGCTCTAAAACGGCCTGAAGCTAAAGAACACTAAATAACAGTTAACAACAGCCTAAAGCTACAGAAACACACACAGATAGAGAGATAAGATTCCAGCATTACTGATAAAACCCTTAAACTGGGTAAAACACCTAACTCTGACTTCATTACGTCATATTGACAGATAGAAAAGATATGAGATAAAACGCTAAAACATAGCACAGTAGAATTCAAGGTGCGTTCACCCCCTATCGTAATTACTGTAAAAAGCATTCATGTCCTCGTGGAGCTCGTAATTACAGTTTGTAAGCTGGGAGTTTTCTGAAAGCTCCCACATGTACCAAGTAGCTGCTGTACCACCTGACCGCTGTACCACCTGACCACTGTACCACCTGACCGCTGTACCACCTGACCGCTTTAGATTCATCTAGGTGTTGATCGTAGTGCCATAGAAACGCATTATTCCCAGCCTGAGGACGTGAACAGCTCCGAGTATAACGTCAGGTGTTGTCATCTCAAGATTACGGTAATTACGCGGTGGCATGAACGCAGCAATACATTTCCGATAATTTGCACATGTGAACTTAAAGAGACAGTCCATCCAAGAATGAAAACTCCTTCATGTTGTTCCAAACCGGTTTGACATTCTTTCTTCTGCGACACAAAAAAAGATATTCTGAAGAATGTTGACAACCAGTTTCAGTTTCCTTTGACATTCATTGTGTGGACAAAAAATACAAAACCAAAAGCATTTGGTTACCAACATTCTTCAAAATAACTTCTTTTGTCTTCAGCAGAAGCAGACAAACAGGTTTTCTTACAAAAACACATTGCTTCACCTCAGAAGGCCTTTATTAACTCCCTTGAGCTGTATGGATTACTGTTATGATGGATTGATGCGCTTTTTTTGGGCTTCAAAATCTCACCCTCATTCACTGCCATTATAAAGCTTGGAATATTTTTTTATATAGCCTATCTCTGACTGAGTTCGTCTGAAAGAAGATAGTCATACACATCTAGGATGGGTTGAGGGTGAGTAAATCATGGGATAGTTTTCATTTTTGGGTGAACTAAACCTTTAAGCTGAATAAACGATGACAGAATTTGAATTTGTTGGTGAACTATCCCTTTAAATCCTCTTGACATCATGATCACAGACTCTCATCAGGTACATTTACTAATAAAACAGTTCGCCAGGCAACCTGAACATGCACCTCATGTGATTTAAATTAAGTAAAACTATGATTTATTAACATTTTTCAACAGATCTGATCGTAAACGGTTGTAGTTCATGAATGATTTGGAATACAGATATAAGGTTGGTCTCTGTTTAAAGGAGGCACTCGTTATCAAAGCATTTAAAAAATGTAAAAAGAAAGTTAAAACACTTTTAGTTAAAGGATTAGTTCATATCAGAATTCAAATGTCCTGATCATTTACTCTCCTCCATGTCATCCAAGATGTTCATGTCTTTCTTTCTTCAGTGGAAAAGAAATGAAGGTTTTTGAGGAAAACATTCCAGGATTTTTCTCCATATAGTGGACTTCACTGGGGTTCAACGGGTTGAAGGTCCAAATGTCAGTTTCAGTGCAGCTTCAAAGAGCTCTACATGATCCCAGACGAGGAATAAGAGTCTTATCTAGAGAAACCATCTGACATTTTCTAAAAAAAAATAAACATTATATACTTTTTAACCACAAATGCTCATCTTGCACTGCTCTGTGATGCTCCACGCATGACGTAATCATGTTGGAAAGATCACTAAGTCTTTGACGTTCACTTTGTAAACACTGGATCGGTACTTCTGCCTACGTCACGCGTGACCTTTCCAACATGATTACGTCATGCGTGGAGCATCACAGAGCAGTGCAAGATGAGCATTTGTGGTTAAAAAGTATATAATGTTTATTTTTTTTTAGAAAATGTCAGATGGTTTCTCTAGATAAGACTCTTATTCCTCGTCTGGGATCATGTAGAGCTCTTTGAAGCTGCACTGAAACTGACATTTGGACCTTCAACCCGTTGAACCCCAGTGAAGTCCACTATATGGAGAAAAATCCTGGAATGTTTTCCTCAAATACCTTCATTCGACTAAAGAAAGAAATACATGAACATCTTGGATGACATGGAGGAGAGTAAATAATCAGGACATTTGAATTCTGAATTGAACTAATCCTTTAACTGTAAAGCAAATGCACTGAACTAAACATTTATACAAATTGTATATTTTACAATTTAACAGCCTGGACTCTAAAAGTGCTATACAATCAAAGCTGTACGTCTAACCAAGTTGTGCTCAAAGTTTGTAGTTGAAATCACAAAAATTGAGCTGCTAAAAGGATTTAAAGTACTGCAATGTCCAATTTCAAAACAGTTTCCATAGGATGAATATTGAGTTTAAAGCTTTCGAATGATAATTACTAAAATATGTGACAGAGAAGAAAGCGCTACCAGAACACTGAACTCGTGTCCAGAAACATCTCTTTCTTTAACAATTCACATTCATGTGTTACACTGGACAGTGTGCAGAAACCCACTTCCTGTTTCTTCATCTCTTCTCAACTCCACCCACATCCCCCCATCTCTCTCTCTCTCTCTCTCTCTCTCTTCCTAGAATCATGTAGAAATCACAGCCACACCTTCAGTCAACATCTGGGCCCGTCTCCACCAGCCGCTCGCCTCCAGACAAACACAATCCTGATCTATATCATTTTAAACACTTGAATTCAATCCTAAATCAGAAATAAAATGTTCCACACATTCTGAAACCAAAAATATGAAATCAAATCTGAAATTTCTGAAATCAAATCCTGCCTTACATGAGTACAAACACAATCCCTAAACCTTCCATCACTGTCTTCCCTTTACAAACACTAGAGTCTTTAATTACACAGGTATGTCTGGAAACACACACACACACACACACACACACGCACTCGCTTCTATTCTTATTTAAAACAGAGATATCATGTTCATGAACTCTAAATATCCGGATAGCATCGCATACTATAATACAAGTTTGTAATATACTATTTAAAACATCTCCATATCAGTTGCTCGCACGCGGTGCGTTTCAGGTGAGTTGTCCGCGCGCGTCACGCCCCCGTGCGTCTCGAGCGCGCGTTGATCCGTTTGCGCAGGTTCGGTCATGTCTCGTGCGCTCCGGTTCCGGTTACTCTGTGGATTTTTATAAGGGTAAACTTACTGTCCGCGCCGCAGTCCGCGCAGCTGCCGTTCCCCGGCTTCTGCAGGACGTGTTTGAGGGTTCGGGCCGCGCGCTCGTTGTCCGTCATCGGTCCGGTGGAGCGGCGGGTCGGTGTCTCTCCTCACGAGCGCGGAGCAGCAGCAGGAGCAGGAGGAGGCGCTGGGCTGGTGGAGGTGTTTCAAACATTCGGAAGTGAAGCAGCAGAGTTTGTTCAGACTTGTTGTTCCGCATCAGAAACACCAGTGTGTGTGTTTGTGTGTGTGTGTTCCAGAGCGTCATCACACTCATCATAAACACACAAACTCACAGATTACACATCTATCTGTACACACACATTAGCGCATAGTTCACATTATAACGCGAAACTCACATATAAGAGTCAAAGACATTTAAATCAATATAAATTTACAGAAGTGATTTTATATACATAGAAAAGCACATTAAATGCAAGTAAAACGTCTACTTTTAAGGTTTTAAATAAGTTTTGGGAGAATAAAATGTCAAAATGTGGGTGAAATAATTTTCATTCAGTGTAAAACTTATATTTCTATAAAAATTGAAACAACATATTTATTCTGACATGTACATATTAAAATATATAAAAGCATACTATTCTTGCTGACAAATGGGCAAAACCTAGGATAGTGGCAAAGTTTAAAATGTAAAATTACAAGTAATTAGCATTTGGGGTAAAAGTCTTTAATATGGCATAAATAGATGTTTTGTTGTAAATATCCCTGACAAGATTGTTACACTGGAGGATATTTTAGTGGCTGTCTTCTGTAAATCATGGTAAAAATGTATGATATTTAATTTTTGCTCAGAAAAAAAGAAACAAATTACAACCTGAATTCCGGAAATGTTGGAACGTTTTTTAAATTTGAATAAAATGAAAACTATAAGACTTTTAAATCACATGAGCCAATATTTTATTCACAATAGAACATAGATAACACAACAAATGTTAAAACAGAAATTTTACAATTTTATCTACTAAATGAACACATTTCAAATTTGATGCCTGCTACAGGTCTCAAAATAGTTGGCACGGGGGCAACAAATGGCTGAAAAAGCAAGACATTTTTAAAAGATTCAGCTGGGAGAACATCTAGCAACTAATTAAGTTAACTGATATCAGGTCTGTAACATGATTAGCTATAAAAGGGATGTCTTAGGCCACGTACACACTGCAGCTAAATTCGGTTGTCAGTTCACCTTTTAGTGCTTAATCGCGTTCTGTACACACACAGTTCAGTAAAATACGGGAGTGACAACCGCATTTACAGAAATTCTATGCAGTGTGTACGGAACCGAACTGAACAACTAGTTGTTAATGACGTTTACGTGCACCGGTGTAACGTGTGTCTCTCGTGTGTGCACGGCGAATCACAGGGAAATCACAAGTCTATTTAAACGCTTTATGCTGAAAATCGCGATTCATGTCTGCTCACTTTAATAACTCCATAAACCCGTTTGCTTTATGAGACGAGCTTTATCAACAAGCCCAAAAAGCTTATAATGAGTGACCATGGCAACACAGAATGAGTGCCGCTTCGCTGTGTGAAACTATACAAGCTTAAACAAAACACGACGCATCCGTCGACTGTGTTAGTGTGTTTAGTTAAATTGTTGAAAATAACGAGTGTTTTGTCACTGTAATATTACTTTGTTCACAATAACGGATACCAAACACGAGAGACGCCAGAACGTCGCTATGGTTTCCAAGCTGTCAATCATCGCATTTTTGAGAGTGAGTTGTGTTCCGTACACACATGTAACGATAATTTAGGGGATTTACTCCTGCATTTAAATGCGGTTGCCACTCCTAAAACTTACAGTGTGTACAGATTCAGAGAAATTGGAGAAATCTCTGCATGTAATTGACAAGCCCGAAGACCTTTATTGGATGCCTGTGGTCTTCGGGCCCTCAAACTGAAATACTTCCAGAAACCACTGTCGGTAAACACAATCCGCCGTGCCATCTGCAGATGCCAACTAAACCACTGTCGGCAAACACAATCCGCCGTGCCATCTGCAGATGCCAACTAAAGCTCTATCATGCAAAAAGGAAGCCATATGTGAACATGGTCCAGAAGCGCGGTCGTGTCCTGTGGGCCAAGGCTCATTTAAAATGGACTGTTTCAAAGTGGAAAAGTGTTCTATGGTCAGACGAGTCCAAATTTGACATTCTTGTTGGAAATCACGGACGCCGTGTCCTAAAGAGGAGGGAGACCTTCCAGTGTGTTATCAGCGTTCAGTTCAAAAGCCAGCATCTCTGATGGTATGGGGGTGAATAAGTGCATACAGTATGGGCAGCTTGCATGTTTTGGAAGGCACTATGAATGCTGAAAGGTATATAAAAGTTTTAGAGCAACATTTGCTCCCCTCCAGATGACGTCTATTTCAGGGAAGGCCTTGTGTATTTCAGCAGGACAATGCAAAACCACATACTATTACAACAGCATGGCTTTGTCGTAGAAGAGTTCGGGTGCTGAATTGGCCTGCCTGCAGTCCAGATCTTTCACCTCTAGAGAAAAATACGACCACGAACTCTTCAGCAGCTGGAAACCTTTATCAGGCAAGAATGGGACCAAATTCCAACACCAAAACTCCAGAAACTCATAACCTTGATGCCCAGACATCTTCAAACTGTTTTGAAAAGAAAAGGAGAAGCTGCTCCATGGTAAACATGCCCCCGTCCCAACTATTTTGAGACCTGCAGCATGCATCAAATTTAAAATGAGCTCATTTAGTGGATAAAATTGTAAAATTCCTCCCTTTAAACATTTGTTATCTATGTTCTATTGTGAATAAAATATTGACTCATGTGATGTGAAAGTCTTTTAGTTTTCATTTTATTCAAATTTAAAAAAACATCCCAACATTTCCGGAACTCGGTTGTAAACAGGACCAATTCTGATGTATTGAAAAACAACAACAATTTAAAGCTGTTTTACACTTATTGTTTTGATGCTTGAAAACCCTTTTTCATCTTTAACCCATAAATAACACAAAAGCATAACCTACACATATTAACTTTATATGTAAGCGAATTATAAAACATTAATTTACTAACATACCACAGCAGGAAAAACAGTCTAGCCATATAGTGGGGCATGTTGTCACAGCATATTGAGTAAATTGTCACATTAGGAACCTGTTTGAACAGTTGTATTTAAAACATACTGCAGTAGACTATTTAATGACATTAAACTGTAAATTAAACAAAGTATGACAATTAATACAACCTGACATTTCTATTGAAAACTTCAGAAACATTTATTTAGTATATATGTGAAATCGTCCTTGAAATAGCCTCAGTTTCATATAGAAAAACATGAATTGTATATTTATGCATTTATCAGACCTTTATCCAAAGCGACTTACAATAGAGGGGAAAAAACAATTCATCATAGAGCCAGAAATATTCATAAAAACTAGAATATTAAAGAAGCTGGAGCAGAGGTGATACACTCTAAAAAATGCTGGGTTAAAAACAACCCAAGTTGGGTTGAAAATGGACAAACCCAGCAATTGGGTTGTTTTAACCCAGTGGTTGGGTTAAATGTTTGCCCAACGTGCTGGGTAGTTTTATTTAACTCAACTGTTGTATAAAAATTACTGTATTGCTTGCTTAAAATGAACCCAAAATATGCTGGAAATTAACATTTATTAATATGTTTAATAAATGAGCATTTATTAATAAGATAATGAATAATAAACAATAAACATTTATTAAATTGCTTATTAATAAATGTACACCTTTTGATTATTATTGTTGCCTCTAGTAATTATGTGTCTGATTTTTAATTTCTCACCTATTTTGGATTCATTTTAAGCCAGCCATATAGTCATTTTTAATCAGTAGTTGAGTTAAATAAAACTACCCAGCAGGTTGGGCAAACATTTAACCCAACCACTGGGTTAAAACAACCCAATTGCTGGGTTTGTCCATTTTCAACCCAACTTGGGTTGTTTTTAACCAAACATTTTTTAGAGTGTATGATAAGGATAAATGCAGTTGATGAAGAATCTCACACGGTCATAGCAGTGTTTGTCCACACGGTGGCGGCAGATCGCTGTGAATCAGTCGCTCTTCACTGGAACAGAAGAAATGATCATTTGTATTAATCACAGGTACAGGATGATCTACATGCAGATGAATCTGCAGCCAAATTCATGAATCCAGAAGCACGTTTTGTGTTTTATAAAAAGGTCTATTCCAGTGAACTCACCGAACTCAGTGGATCAGTGTTTGTGTGGTCAGTGTTTGACTGCTGCTGGATAAGTGAGATGAATCATTGTGTTTAACACACATCAGCTCTCAGACCTCAGAAACTGCGTCAAACGGGGTTAAAGTCACCATGAAATCAAAACTGACAATTCTGGGGGGTTTGTTATCGAATATTAGAGTTCATTATCAGTGCACATCATTATTGTGTTAAATTCATGTTCTGGTAATCTTGAATCAGAATATCTTCCTCTTGCAGCATCTCTTCTCTTCTCTGATGACGAGGGCGGGGCAACCTGTCACTCACATGAGATCCACCAATAGCAAACCACAACCATCCAATCAAAATCAAGCCCCGCCCTACATTTGTTCTTGTTTGCGAAGCAATAGAGAAGAAAAGACGAGCGCAACTTCCCTTTCATGCTGATTTAAGGACTGACCGCAGTGTAATACAGCAGATCAGACGTGCTGTGACTGTATCACTGTCTCCATGGCAACCCCAAATGATGCGCCACAATGACCACCAAAATAGAACAAATAAATAAAGAATTAAATGAGAAAGTGTCAAGTGCTCTTTGAGGAAGATGATTCGACATATTACAATGGATCAAACACTATAAATCACATGTGATGAACACCGTCTCTCTGTGTGTGTTTGACACGATTAAAAAACTGACACGAGCTGTTATATGTGACAGGATTCGTTCACCTCATCAGACCTCAAATCACATTCCATTAGTCTGTGCTTCAGACGCTTCAAATCTTCCTGTAAAACGACATTCACGGACAAATGATGCTCCTGATGAAGTCTTTAGTTCATGTGTGCGGTGCAATTAAAATTCACTCTTGTAGGAGAATCTAATGACTCACGCTGCACAGAATTAACATGCAGTACAGAAACTGAAGATATGTGTAATTCTAAGATGAAGAAAGTCTTTGTTCCTCTTAAAGTTCTTCCTAATTTGTGTAACCATCTTAAAGGCTGTGAAGCACTTTTCCTTTAAAGCGGCTTTGAAACTAAATGAAAAGTGCCATAGTAAATAAACTGAACAGAACTGATGAAATGGAGGCGCATTTTCAGACCTGCAGAATTCCACGCTGTGTTTATGAAATATTTTGGATCATTTGATTAAACTTTCAGTTCAATTTAACACATTTTACCATGTGTTATTCCCCCAAAATCAGAGCAAAGAATCTGAGTCTGATCGTAGAACTGAAACAGAAGAAATATTGCTCAGTGATTTTTCTGCACATGCTGCTTGTTTTAAGATTTCTCAACTGTTATGTAGATGTATAGATTGAGAAATCTGAAACATGTAGTGGAAAATCATCTTAGGGAAGAACTGACAGAGAGAAAGAGAGGAGAAAAGGCCACGAGTGTCTCCTTCTAGAAATCACCACAGAAACCACCGGCTTAACATCCTGACCTTTAGATAATAGAGCTGCACATTTCACTGTAATTCATCATTACTGATCAGCTGAACACACACACACACACACACACACACACACTTCTCTAAAGCTTATCTCTGTCTTTTGTTTATTTCTTTTATTCAGTTTGGCTTTATCATGACCAACAATCTCTATGATCTTCTAAGAATAAAAAAGTCCATTATATTACGAAAAAATCCTGCAACTTTCAGAACATAAATCTTCCTGCTCAGCTCAAGAGCATTTATTGAAACGACTCATTCTGACCTTCTGCAGCTTTCTGACGTCACAGACGAACATCAACACATGACCACACCAACGATCAGAAACACGACAGCAAGATACACACACAACAAAAATGACAGAAAGCCGCAGTTCAGAACGCGTCTGATCTCAGAGATGTGGATGTGTTTGAACCAGCTCTGAGATTCACCGCTCCTGAACAGAAGAAATGAACTGGAGAACATTTAAACCGCAAAGAAGGCGGAGCCTCAGAGCCACACCCACCGAATATGTCATCACCGCACGGACTAATGGGAGTTTAACGGTGTTTAACAGCCAGAGCAACCTTTTCTGGAAAGATCACTTTGACAGCTGTTTCGAACTTCAGATTTGAACGTCTGATTTTGTTCGAAATTACGTCAGAGCAGTTCGTTCTTCAATTTTGCCTTAAAGTCAGAAGTTGCACTAGTCTTTTCTTCCCTATTGTGTCGTATATCTGAGTGAAACGCTTCGCAAACAAGAACAAATGTAGGGCGGGGCTTGATTTTGATTGAAGTGAAGTGAAGTGATGTGACATGTGGCCAAGTATGGTGACCCATACTCGGAATTTGTGCTCTGCATTTAACCCATCCAAGTGCACACACACAGCAGTGAACACACACACCGTGAACACACACCCGGAGCAGTGGGCAGCCATTGCTGCGGCGCCCGGGGAGCAGTTGGGGGTACGGTGCCTTGCTCAAGGGTCTCACCTCAGTCGTGGTATTGAGGGTGGGGAGAGCGCTGGACATTCACTCGCCTCACCGACAATCCCTGCCGGACCTGAGACTCGAACCCATGACCTTTGGGTTACAAGTCCGACTCTCTATCCATTAGGCCACGACTGCCCCATTGGATGGTTGTGGTTTGCTATTGGTGGATCTCATGTGAGTGACAGGTTGAGAAGACAAGAGATGCTGCAAGAGGAAGATATTCTGATTCAAGATTACCAGAACATGAATTTAACACAATAATGATGTGCAGCGATAGAATAAACACTGCAATATTCCATAAATATATATATATATTGTCAAATTAAATTTCATGGTGACTTAAATGTGCTTTGGTGATCGGCGCTTTACACAGTTAAAGATAATGAAGGATTACTGAGTGAATTCTCCCTTAATCCCGGCCGAACTCGTTCTCCTCAGTGTTGTGAGTGGTCTCCTCTGATGGTGGTAAAGGCTGGAACAGCAGATTTAGTCTCAGCTGTTAGCATACGGCCGCTGATCCGCTCTCGCTGCGCTCTGTAATCCTAATGGCCGTTTGCCGTACTGGTGAAAGCGTTTGATGTGCTCAGAGGAGCAGCGGTGGGCGTCTGTGTGCTGAAACCGTGCCTGACGCTCATGAGCTGATCTGGGAACAAACAGACGCAGCAGATTATGATGATTTTGTCTCTTCTGCTCACCAAGGCTGCATTTATTTGATCAAAAATACAGTGAAAACAGTGAAATATTATTCCAATGTAAATCAGCTGTTTTCTATGTGAATATATAGTAAAGTGTAATTTATTCCTGTGATCAAAGCTGAATTTTCAGCATCGTTACTCCAGTCTTCAGTGTCACATGATCCTTCAGAAATCATTCTGATATGATGATTTGCTGCTCAAGAAACATTTATGATTATTATCAGTGTTGAAAACAGTTCAGATTTCTGTGAAAACCGTCATACATTTTATTCTTCAGGATTATTTGATGAATAGAAAGTTCAAAAGAACAGCATTTATTTGAAATAGAATCTTTTGTAACATTATAAATGTCTTTACTGTCACTTTCGAATAGAATAAAAGCATTGATTGTGTATATCTCTGACCCATGTGTGCCGTTGAGCTCATGGAGGTGATTATCGTCTCACTGCCATTATAATGTTTCACATGATTGTTTCCCTGTACAGTTCTGATCCCAAAACTGTGAGCGTTTGAGAAGCAGCCACATTAATATTGATGAGGAGAACACCGGAGCATCTTCAGAGCGCCGCGGCGATCACTGCTGACATCCATCATCACGACAATCTCACCTGAAGACCAGAGGAATCACACGGAGGACACCGAAACACTCGACAAGAGACTAAGATGGAGAGCGATCGATTAGTCAAAGATTCAGGGCAGAACGTCGACTGTGAAGCAGTTTTTAAAAAGTATGAACGTTTTTGTGTCTGCTGAGGCTCATAGATCGATGATCAGAGGAAGAGATGCTGTTTAAATCTCTTGAACTGGTGCGTGTTTTATCAATACTTCTGTATTATAAAAGCATTAAGCTACTCAAAAGTGTGGTACATTGATTTTACCACGGTTAGGCATGCTCTAATAATCAGTTCCTTCAGCTATAGTTCACAAACATATTGTATTCACTCAAAAATATCTTCAGTTTCTTCATCTTTATTTTGCAGTGAAATCTGGGTCACGTACCGCGGTAAATGTGTGTGTGAGATCACCAGAGATTTGAAACTTTGTATAAGCTTTTCCTAAAGTAAACCAGAAAACATCCCATCTTCCCTAAACCAACTCAGTCATTCACTGCTTAAATCAACACATGAGTCACATTTACACTTAAAAATAAAGCTTCTTTATTGGCATCGATGGCTCCATGAAGAACTTTTAACATCTTTCCATCGCACAAAAGGTTCTTTATAGTGAAAGATTATTAAAATTATCTTCACACTAAGAAAAAATGGTTCTTTTAAGAACTGATAAATGAAAAATGGTTCTTGAAAACACCCTTTTGGGACCTTTATTTTTACGAGTGTACATTTATTTGACATCTAATTATTGCAGAAATGTAAATCATCGTCCAGTTTTATGGGGAGAAGAGAATTAAAGAAGGACAAATGCATACTGAAATGACCTGAGCACTTCATCATGATGTGATCTGATCACACACTGAACACAGATCAGTATTCTCGTCCATCTCGTGCCTCTGAGAATCACAGGATGGATTATGATGATTTTCCATTGAACACTGAGAGAAAATCCATGTGACCCTCCCAAACTATTTCAATTACTGAGGCCAAAATCAACAACGATTTTCAATTTCACACTTGGCAAACAGCCGGCGGCGGCCCGTCGTGAGACTCGGTGAGAAACACAAGCCTGATTCTTTGTTTTTACTGACAGCTGAACTGTGAGAGTTCTGGGAGGAAGAGCGGGAGGAGGATTTTATGCATGTGGAAATCCAGATATCAGATGAGAACGAGAGAACTGCATGATTCACAGACCCAAACACAATTAATATCCTGATCGTCTCCCTCCTGTGTGCTCATGTAATCAATACTCATCCAATCACACGCTGATTCAGTCCATGAACACGTTCAGATGAGACGGACCTCACAGAGCAGCAGAGGACGAGTGAAGGTGAGAAGAGCTGAATAACACCACTACACCTTCACAAACATCAAACATCTGAAATAAGAGTACACTTTTATTCAGCAAAGACGCTTTAAATTGATCAAAAGTGACAGTAAAGACATTTATAATGTTATTTTAAATAAATTCTGTTCTTCTGAACTTTCTGTTCATCAAAGAATCCTGAAGAATCAAATAAAATCTGAAGCAGTGTGTGAATGATCGCTCATCTGAAGCTGTGCTGCTCAGACACACACGTACATTCAGTCATCATATACTAAGTCATCATTTTCACTTTTTACGGCATATTGACAAATCGAAATTATGAGATAGCCAAAATGTACCTGCTAAGTCAATTATAACATGAAATCATAATCATCAGATAAAGTCAAAATTATGACATACTAAATTATGATTATGAGATTAAAAAGTCAAAAATATGACAAAAAGTTAAAAATGTGGCATTCTAAGTCAAAGTTTTGATTTATGTCGATGACAAATTGAAAGGGTGAGAGTCTAAATTATGATGTACTGCCATAATTATGACATACTTAATCATGAGATAAAGTCAAAATTATGCCATAAAAATATGACAGTCATAATTTTGATTGATGTCATAATCGAAGTTGAAATTATGTGTGTGTGTGTGTGTGTGTGTGTGTGTGTGTGTGGG
>RJVU01051519.1:9429919-9442994 GCA_003731715.1 Anabarilius grahami | reverse complement strand
CATTTATTAATAAGCAATTTAATAAATGTTTATTGTTTATTATTCATTATCTTATTAATAAATGCTCATTTATTAAACATATTAATAAATGTTAATTTCCAGCATATTTTGGGTTCATTTTAAGCAAGCAATACAGTAATTTTTATACAACAGTTGAGTTAAATGAAACTACCCAGCACGTTGGGCAAACATTTAACCCAACCACTGGGTTAAAACAACCCAATTGCTGGGTTTGTCCATTTTCAACCCAACTTGGGTTGTTTTTAACCCAGCATTTTTTAGAGTGTACCGTTCAAAAGTTTGGGGTCAGTTAGAATTTTTATTTTTATTTTTTTGAAAAATAATTACTGAATTATTGGCAGTAAAGACATTTATAATGTTACAAAAGATTAGATTTCAGATAAACACTGTTCTTTTAACTTTCTATTCATCAAATAATCCTGAAAAAAAATATTGTACACATTAAATGTTTCTTGAGCAGCAGATCATCATATTAGAATGATTTCTGAAGGATCATGTGACACTGAAGACTGGAGTAACGATGCTGGAAATTCAGCTTTGATCACGGGAATAAATTACTTTGTGAAATATATTCAAATAGAAAACAGTTATTTTAAATTGTAATAATATTTCACAATATTACTGTTTTTACTGTATTTTTAATTAAATAAATGTAGCCTTGGTGAGCAGACGAAACTTCTTTTAAAAACATTAAAAATCTTAGTGGTTCCAAACTTTTAGACTGAACTGTACATGATGTGTTTTTTTTCCCCATGATAAATAATTTTACTTACTTTGGGCATCAAGTGGCGACAGTGTAAAATCAGATGTAAAGCCAGAGAAGATGCTCTAATCTTCATGTGAACAGCTTGAACTTCAAAGAGCAGATTCCTCCGACACCTCACGGAGATCTCATCTGTAACCGGCTTAAACGAACCCATCACCCTAAAATCAAACTCAGTCATGAGACAACTGACAGATATCAGAGAAGAAGAATCAAGCACTGATTCCACACGAGACGACTAGAACCTGCGATTGACCAGTTACTGACACGGACACAAACCCTGCTGATTCAACAACATCACAGAAGCACTTCAGACACTTTATTATCACTGTGAATGATGAAATGCTACAGCACACGACGCCAGATCAAACTCCTCTGAACTTCAGCTTCATCTAAATGGAAACAGAATGTTCACCCTATAATTCTATTGGCAATATAAAACTAACCAAGATATGTAAATATTGCAATGGTTTTAAATGCTTTACATTGGGTCAGCAGGCCAGTTTCACACCCGTCTCACAACTCACACATGCCAAGAGATGTTTAAATAAAGTCTTGAGTGTAAACTTCAGTAGCAAACACACTGATTTACATCAATCACTGACTTCTGAACGGCCCATTTCACTGAATCCATTCAAAACAATTAGATGAATCATTAAAAAAATGTTCATGGAAGTGCCATTTAACATGTTTCAGTAAAAATATAGTTAAATATTGCTATTTAGTACTATGTATTGTTCAACTGAAGAATATTTATTAAATAACCTTCTGTTCAAAGAGCACGGAAAACATGCTTTGATTATTTAAACTAAATACTGTAGGTGTATACTTTATATCAGGGGTTCTCGAGGGCTTCTTTCCTGCAGAGTTTGACTTCCAACCTTGAACAAACTCACCTGCCTGTAGCTTTCTAGTAATCCCGAAGAGCTTAATTAGCTGGTTCAGGTGTGTTTGATTAGAGCTGGAGCTAAACTCTGCAGGACAGTGACCCTCGAGGACCAGAGTTGAGAGCATTTTGATATATATCTCACATCAGATGGCTTAAAAAGTATGAAAAACGAATGTTTGTCTTTGTGACTGATTTGCTCAGATTTATTTCGGTGCTCCAGTGAGAATGATTCAATCACAGCAGGTGTTTTGGAGTAACGACACTAAAGACTACATAAATTTAAATGCAATCATGCAAATTAATGTGCATTGAGAGTCCTTTACAAACAAATCAGCTGTGCAAATGAGAAACAAAATCAGTGAAATCATTGCACTGATCTGCCTCCGTTTCAGCATTTCATTAACTCTTTCCCCACCAAGAGTTTTTTTTTAAAAGTTGCCAGCTAGTGCCGCATTTCTGATAATTTTCACACAAATTTCATTGCACACAGAATACTTTGTTGTATCAAAAGAGCCTCTTCTTTTAAACAGAAAAAAACAGTTTTATTCTAGACTACTATGTGCATAAGCAATGCTTATATCGCTTGTTTCTGCTGCTTTTTTTGCATGTGTTTTGATATGGAGATTCTGAAGAAGATGTGTAATAGCGCCCCCTACCATGTAACAGTGAAAACATGGAAAGCTGGATAATTTCGTCAATGGCAGGGAAAGAGGGACTGAAACATATGTGCGCAGCACCATCATACACACTGCCATGGTGACGCAACAACACCGCAGGACTGAAGGGGGCGATAGAGTTTCCTTCAAATGTTTCTGACAGAAACGCAGATTTCGCGGTTCAACTAGAAGAGAAAACTGACTGTAGAAGAAGACGGCAATGCTGGAATTACAACTCAAGCTTGTATGGCATGCGTATGATTGATGAGTGAAATGTTACGTACAGCCAGAAGAGTTCGTGTTCTTGCGTACACAAGCATGTTTGGGGCCTCAGACTTCATCATCCTCCAAGAGGAACCAAATGTGATTTTATGCATTTAGTGAGACTTTTGTACAAAATGCAAAAGTGGAAGACAGAGACGTAATAACACGCAAGTAGAAGAATAACATTTCACTTAATACTTTAAAAATAAAACACTTTTTGCCATCTTCACAGTACAGTGACATCATCTCTCATGCACTTTTCCAGAGACAAACATCAACTCTTATCCAAACCCTGATGCGCGACCTTGACGTCTACATCGGGACCTTCATTCGACCTTCACCAGAGACTGAACTCAATTATTGGTCATGTTAACAACTCAATACTTTAATGAACGCAAACAATACACACACACACACACACACACACTGGACTGCATTCATGAAACTTTCGTGAATACATTTGGAGTAAATTGTGCATAAAATGGACCTTCCCAAAAACTCTTCTCCGGATTTACAAACAGATTTGATAGTTAAACATATGCTAATGAACTCCAATCATTTGTAAATAGGGTGTATGTGCACACTCATTCACAATTAGCATAATCCCGCCCATGAATTACACCTACCTGAATTACATGTATGTTGTGGAATCAGATGCAAAATTTCCCCCTGCTGGATGATAAAACTAACTGCCAAGGTTGTTGCACAACTCGCAGTTTCTTGAGAAGATGTAATTGTAAAGCTGAAGAAAGACGGTCAGCTCACTGGGTTTAGGATCAGAGCTCATGTTTCTGTTTCTACCATCATTATACTAGCAACACAGAACATCCAAAAACAAACCCTTCATATCCCGTAGTAGAGTCCAACATTCAGGGTGTGTGTGTGTCATTGTTTGAGATGTTTCCTCAGTCAAGTCAAGGTTCTTAACTACCATCACACATTTATAAACTCACCCAGCAGCACTAATGATCTGTGGGCGGCTGCTAAAACTCAATCCTCCTACATGAGAATAAAGCGAAAGACGTCGTTCTTCTCCGCGCTCGAGAATTACAGCACGAGATCACAACTGAACACATCCTCTGACTCAGAAATGATACGCTTCTATCAGCTTGATGACGCTAATTTTGTGTCTGTAGCTCATTTTTAGATGATCTTTAAAAATAACCTTTTACTGCCAAAACCAAAACTGCCATTTTCAGAGCTTTCATAAAATTTTCATTTCACTGCAAAAAGTATGAAAAATATACCTACTTCACTAATATATAGTAAATGAAAAACAGTATATGAAATAGGCCAAATTTGTAAAACATAATTGTACCCAAATGACCTACTTCTTCCAGCGAGATTCTAAAATGCACATCTGATGAACACTTTAATATCCCATGAGGCCACGGAAAAGTAGTTTTGAATGGCAGTGAAACAAAGCAAATGTGGTCACATGACAATAGCTATGTTTCGCATGATATCGCATAAAATAACGGCAGATGGAACCGCCAAGATGCGCATAAATGTAAAAATGTGCATAAAAAAAAACGGATCAATTCAGCTCAATTGAGGCGGATACATTTTTTATCCAAAAAGTTGCAGAATAAATCCCTTAATGCGCAACAATAAACCCATGTGACTTTGCCTCAGAAGAGGCTGTGATTGGGTAACTGGACTAACCAGTGGACCAATCACATCGCAGCATCTCAAATGTTGGTTTGGTGGTTCTGAATCGCCTGAGTCAAAGTCTGTCATCAGAATGATTTGGTTGAATTCCTCCAGAAGCGTCTCACACGATTGTTCAATTTTGCGACATTGGACGGAAACATAGCTAATGACAACATGGCATGTATTTCATCCGGATTTCTTTGATTCATACTTCATTTTTAATGGTCTCAAAGTTAATTTCCCATCAAATGCAGTACATAGTATGAGATTTCAGACGCACTTCTTGTCTTGTTCAGTATTTTTGTTTGTTTCCCAGTATCTAAACATCATCCAGAGAATATGTCTTGGATAAAAAGTCAATACAAACTAAATTTAGTCAACTTAATGCTAAATTGCCAACAAATTTCTCTGAAAACAAGTCTTATCCTACACAGTGTCTTACTGTTACTGGAAATCAAGACAAAAATGCTGGAGAAGAAAATGATTTTCGTAACCACAGTACAGAATAATGGCAATAATTTCGACATGACACAGCTTTCTGCATTTGAATGCGTCACATGCTACACGCCCAGTGTGACCTAAAGATTGCTACACACTCAGGCTGGTGGGGTAGTTAAGTCTGTTTTTGCCTATGAGTTCCTCAGTTCATGTTGTAGAACGCTACTCCATGTCTACTGCATCTCCTCTGAGGCGTCCAGTGTAATGCCCTGAAGAATAAACGACACTGTGCTGCCGTGGCTGTGAGTTTAGAATAGCACGGCAGGAAACAGATGTGTCACTGGAGAGAAATGTGGAGACGAGTTCAGAGAACAGATCAAACATCGTCTCATCCCTGGACCAAAGCATGCATTTCATCTGTTCTTACGGCAGCTGGAACCCACAGTCTGGCTGCACGTCTTGGCACCAACGGGTGACGACTCTCTCTCCGTTTCCTCACTTGTCGCTTCAGTCCAGGGGTTGAATCCGTAAAAGCACCTCCCATCTTTATTCTGGACGGCTAGGCTCCCCTGTACTAAGCTCCCAGTGCTGTTGCACTTCTTGGCCAGTGGCGGCGCCAGCGAGTCGGGCGGGTGCAGAGAGGTCAGAGAGAAGCTACTCAGGTTATCCGACAACTGTTCAGGCTGACCGAGTCCTCCAGGACTAACTCCCATGTCCTCGTCGGAGGGTTCTGTGGAGTCCTGTCGGATCCAGTTAGGGTTTGTGCAGTCACTGTATCTGCCCCGACTCCTCTGCCGCCCCCTGGTGGCCTGGAGGTTGAATGCAGTCTGTGAAGCACGAGGTCTCTGTGTGAGTTCTGGAGGGGGAACGTGGGTTCTGCAGATCAAGGGCAGCGTCGGATCTCCTGGCGGGGAGACGCCCTCCTCCAGCGTGGTCTGCAGGCTGCCCACGGAACTGCCCGTGGCCAGAGAGGAGTTACTGTGGGACGTCTGCAGTAAGAAACAACAAAAGAGTCACTGGAAGGAGAAACAAACCAGCATCACAGCAAAGGGATAAGCAGGTAGAAGTGTAAAACTGGTTGACGTCTGATCGGTGGGTTTTACTCAACTTACAGGGAGCCAAGCATGCCTGAAATCAAATTCTGTCTACACGAGACTCCTTCATCCTTATTTTGGCTTCTAGACACTTGACTGCAAGTCCTGATTATGTTGTATGTGTGCCGTGTCTTACCTGTGAGCACATGACCCTGCTGTTGGCCCCTGGGGACCTGAGAGAAGCCCACGAGGCTGGAGATGCATGTCTGGAGCCCGGCTGGGCCGCTCCGGTGGCTGGGCTGCCCTGGGGGATCGCAGCGGTGGTGGGGTGGAAGAACTCCGCTGGGAGATGAAAGAGAGGTGAAGATGTCCGACTGTCTCCTCCACTAACATCTGCCACACACACACAAACCATCAGCTGAACACAACAGGTGTTTCAGTTCAATTAGTTGTGCAAAACTACTTCTTTTCAAAATGTGACTAGTTGTGCGTTTCCATGAACACATCGTAACTGTTCTTTGAAGGAGGATTTTTCACAAAACCAGATTCGTTAAAAAAAGAAAAAAGACAAGTCTAACCAGAAAGTTTGAAGTAATTTTAATAGCTTTTAATGCCATGAGGTCTCTCAGACAAACTGGTAAACAGATTGCAAGGTTCTGGGTGGTTGCAAGGTTGTTTGGTCTGGTTGCAAGACGTTAACTAGGTTGTTCTGTGTTGCTGTTAGAAGTTTGCTGTGTGGTTGCTGGGGTGTTGCTAGGGTGTTCTGACCTTTTTTCAAAGCATTGCTATGGTGTTGTATGTGGTTGCATGCTTCTTACTAGGGTGTTGGCATTGTTAGGGTGTTCTGGATGGTTGTGAAAGTGTTGCTGCTGGTTGCCTGGTTATCCTGGGTGGTTGCTATGGAGTTGCTAAGGTGTTATAGGTGGTTGCTAGGTTGTTGCTATGGAGATGGTAGGGCACTCTGAGTGGTTGCAAAGTTGTTTGGTCTGGTTGCAAGACGATAACTAGGTTGTTCTGTGTTGCTGTTAGAAGTTTGCTATATGGTTGCTAGGGTGTTGCTAGGGTGTTCTGACCATTTTCCAAGGAGTTGTTGTGCAGTTGGTGTTGTACGTAGTTGCAAGCTGCTTACTTGGATGCTGGCATTGTTAGGGTGTTCTGGGTAGTTGCTAGGGTGATCTGGATGGTTGCGAAAGTGTTGCTGATGGTTGCCTGGTTATCCCGAGTAGTTGCTAGGGTGCTATGGATGGTTGCTAAGTTGTTGCTATGGAGATGGTAGGGCACTCTGGGTGGTTACAAGGGTGTTTAGTGTGGTTGCAATACGTTAACTAGGTTGTTCTGTGTTGCTGTTAGAAGTATTCGATATGGTTGCTGGGGTGTTCTGACCATATTCTAAGGTGTTGCTATGCAGTTGCTATGGAGTTGCTAGGGTGTTATGGGTGGTTGCTAGGGTGTTGCTATAAAGATGATAGAGCACTCTGGGTGGTTGCAAGGGTGTTTGGTCTGGTTGCAAGATGTTAACTAGGTTGGTCTATGTAGCTGTTATAAGTTTGCTATATGGTTGCTGGGGTGTTCTGACCATTTTCCAAGGCGTTGCTATGCTGTTGCTATGGTGTTGTACATGGTTGCAAGCTTCTTACTAGGGTGTTGGCATTGTTAGGGTGTTCTGAATGGTTGTGAAAGTGTTGCTGCTGGTTGCCTGGTTATCCTGGGTGGTTGCTATGGAGTTGCTAAGGTGTTATAGGTGGTTGCTAGGTTGTTGCTATGGAGATGCTATGGAGATGTTCTGTGTTGCTGTTAGAAGTTTACTATATGGTTGCAGGGGTGTTGCTAGGGTATTCTGACCATTTTCCAAGGCATTGCTATGCGGTTACTATGGTGCTGTAGATAGTTGCAAGATGCTTACTAGGATGATGGGATTACTAGGATAACCTGGATGGTTGTGAAAGTGTTGCTGATGGTTGTCTGGTTATCTCAGGTGGTTGCTATAGAGTTGCTAGGGTGTTATGGGTGGTTGCTAGGGTGTTGCTATGAAGAAGGTAGGGCACTCTGGGTGGTTGCAAGGTTGTTTGGTCTGGTTGCAAGACATTAACTATGTTGTTCTGTGTTGCTGTTAGAGGTTTGCTATATGGTTGCTGGGGTGTTGCTAGGTTGTTCTGACCATTTTCCAAGGCGTTGCTATGGTGTTGTACATGGTTCCAAGCTGCTTACTAGGGTGTTGGCATTGTTAGGGTGTTCAGGAAAAAGCTGGATGGATTAATGGAACATAACAAAGATGCATCTTAACTCGACACGGCCTCTTAAAGCGTAAAAACACATCTGATGTAAACGGCCCCTTAAGAGAGCTGCTCTGGTGTTCAGAACACACAGATGGCGTCTGACCTCCGGCATGAGCTGGAGACTGGAGCTGATGACCCGTCTCACGCCGCACCTCCTGTCTGTCTCTCCCTGGGCTGGATGCCTCGCTCTGAAGGAGAACGCTTCTGCTCACGACCTCTTCTGTGCTCAGGTCACCGCTGCCCTGCTCCTCCTGGACACAAACACACACACACACACACACACTATTATCTCACTGTACCTACAGTGTGACGCTGCAGGACTGACTGAGATTTGAGAGCTGCAGTGGACTTCTATTGTGTTCCCCATTAAAAACAAAAAATAAATGCAATGGACATCAATTTCTAAGTACAGATTAAAAAGTAGCAAAAGTTAATTAATTCATTTTTCCTGGCACACTTAATAAAATTAACAAGCTTTTATTTTTACATGGCTATAAACAATAGATAAAAAGAGACTCCTCTCCTCAGGCCTTTGCTGAAACGCAGAGGGGAGCCTCTTTTAATCTATTGTTTATAGTCATGTAGAAATAAAGGCTTTTAAAAGTAAATTATAAATATGGTAATGATAGATTTCCAACAAGCGGTTATTATTTGAGTTATTATTATTGTTTATACACTATTGGGGTTTCGGGGTCAGTAGAATCCTTTATTTTTAAAGAAAATAGTACTTTTATTTATCAAGGACACATTAAATTGATCAAAAGTGACAGTAAAGACATTTATAATGTTACAAAAGATTCTATTTCAAATAAATGTTCTTGTTTTTCTTGTTTGTTTTTTTTACTTTCTATTCATCAAAGAATCCGAAGTATAAAATGTATGACCGTTTCCACAGAAATATTACTGTTTTCAACATTGATAATAATAAGAAATATTATTATTAGAATGATTTCTGAAGGATC
The DNA here is from genome assembly GCA_003731715.1 of Anabarilius grahami. Classification (NCBI taxonomy): domain Eukaryota; kingdom Metazoa; phylum Chordata; class Actinopteri; order Cypriniformes; family Xenocyprididae; genus Anabarilius; species Anabarilius grahami. The sequence continues at coordinate 9,434,038 of RJVU01051519.1, read as the reverse complement.
ATGTGACACTGAAGACTGGAGTAATGATGCTGAAAATTCAGCTTTGATCACAGGAATAAATTACACTTTACTATATATTCACATAGAAAACATCTGATTTACACTGGAATAATATTTCACAATATTAAAATTTTTTTGCAAAGAGACTTCTTTCAAAAACATTTTGAAAAACCCCAAATTTTGAATGCTATTATTCCAGTCATGCACGTTTGTGAATAAGTGATGACAGATGATTTTCTTGAAGTGAACTGTTCCTTTAAAGTGTTCAGAGCAAGTTCTTGAGAGTCTCCACAGGAGCCGAGATGATTCTGACAGCAGAAACACAGATAAAGCGAGAACATCCAGCTGAGACGAACCCAGAGGAGCTTCACACATCCACCCGAGAGTCCACAATCACTTATCAGTTAATTACCCATGCCAATAATGATTAATCAGTATGATAATGCAGAGCAGAATCACTGTCACTCAGAGCTGTGAGCTGGAGTGTGTTTACACACACACACACACACACACACACACCTTACAGTCTCTGTCCAGCAGCTGGTACACGCTGCGGTCATCCAGGCTGATGTCATCAGGCAGCGCCGGTGATGAGGATTTATCTGACAGCTGCTCCGACATCAGAGACGTTTGCTCGACCTCCGCAAGCCGGATCTACAAAACACACACCATCACCACAGGAAGCTGTCAAACACGGGTGCATGCAGGGATCAGAACGATCACATGACCTACTGCACACACACTCACACTCACACACTCAGTACAATCCGTCATGGGCAGGATTTGAAACGCTGCATCTTTTATCATGACTGTTCTTAAAATCAGGCAGAATGAGATTTCACACTTTATGTATAAATATTCAGTGAATCCTCATGTTTAGATGCTGTTTCCATGTTCATTTCATTAAGAATCAGTCTTAAATATAATATATTCAGCCATGATGATTATTTCATGCAGCTCTGAGCAATCGTGAACATTCATGTTCTGTCTGTCGGACTTCATGAGGGATGAGAATCAAATCAAAAGATTCTGATTCAGATTCCACTGAATGATTCATTGTGTTTCCCAAATGGGAAGCTATAAGTACCCCGATATACTCACTGCAAAGTTACTTTTCGTACTTCGTTAATGAATACGTAGGTGAATATGTAAATATGTGCTGCTCGCTTTCCTCTTAATAACAAAATAAACACACAATAAAAATGACCGCGGTGAAAAACAGCAGTTCAGAAAGCATCTGATCACAGTGATGTTAATGTTTGAACCAGCTCTGAGATTCACCGGCATCACGTCACGTTTATTTGCTTTTTGTCCAAGGGGTTTGGGAATCCCTGAATTAGTGAGTCCTTTGGAGTTTTAGGAAGTGTCAAATTTGTCTTTGTATCCTGACCTCTCCTGATTGGCTCCTGCCGTCTCGTCTGATTGGTGGAGAGCAGTAATGATGGAACACTGATCCTGACAGATTATCAATCATCTGCATTTCTCCATCCAGAGAGTCCTTCATCAGCAGAGAGACACTCTCCAGCCACTGGTTCTCCTGTCACACACACACACACACACACACACTCATGTTAGATCAGTCGACACACACTGAATAATAAAAAATAAGTCTATTTTTCTTAGTTTTTCCTTGCACTATTTTTGGAGATGTCTGTATATCTGACGTGTGTGTGTGTGTGTGTGTGTGTTAGTGTTGGACGGATCAATCAGTCAGAACTTCAGTTAGACGGATGAACTCCATCCACACCTCCCGTGTCGCTCCGGATGATCCGAGAACACTCCATCGCTCAGTGAGACACCGAGAAACACCAGTCTATTCTATTAAATCAACAGAGTGATGTTTAAAACAACTACTAATCAGTGGTTTGGATCAGTGTTGTTTTAGTGTTTTAATAACACTTTACAATAACGTTTAATTTGTTTAACATGAACTAACAATGAAAAATAATTATACAGCATTTATTATTAATCTTCGATAATGTTAATTTCAACATTTATTTACATCAAAAGTTGTATCTGTTAACATTAGTTAATGAGCTTTGAATTAACATCAACATTATTAATAACTAACATTAATAAAGGTTAATATCGTACAAATGTTTTTCTCATTGTTAGTTCATGTTAGTTGAATTATAACAAATGAGACTTTATTGTAAAATGTTGCCTTATTTTGAATTAGTTTTTATTTATTCATTCATTTTAATTTTAGTTAAATTTCTTTTTATTAGTTTTTGTTTTCATAAAATGTCTATATGCAGTTTTTATTCATTTTTATTTTAGTTTTAGTTTCAGTTATTTTAGTATATCAAGTTAAAACTAATTAAAAAATGTAGCTGATATAAAATACGTTTAAAGGGGTCATGAACTGGGTTGGTTTATTGTTTTATAATGTTTCCTGAGGTGCACTTATAATGTTAGTATGATTTTTACAGCAAAAATGGTCATAATGTATAAATAAAAAGCATTTTTCCTACCCTGATTTTATCCTCTGATTTGAACGCTCTATTTTAAGGGGCGTGTCTGTGTGAGACTTCAGTGGAAACGCCCACTGCTGTGATTGGCTGATATCTTTGCATATGTAATAGCTAAATATTACTCTCTCGAAAACTTTACAGCTCTCAAGGTTTTCTAATCGTGAAAAGTGTTGATTATAGCATTATATTTAGATCTACGGCATTATATTGAGATTGTGGCGTGAAAGGTTGCAGCGATGAACATGTAGTCGATCACAGACGTGTTGTTGAGCTCATGAAAGCAGTGATTCGTCATTGAAACTCAATTTCTGCACACTAACGAATGCTTTCATCTTCACTAACAGTGCAACCTCGATGTAACTAAGAGATTCGTTGAATAAAACGGGAGTTTTGGCGCGAGTCACTGATAAACTCTCTCTGTTTGATTGACAGCTCCAGCGATTGTAAAGGGAGCGTTCTTTTATCGCTTCTATATAAAAATTAATCTCCGTTTAAATTACAGATTATTTAGAAACAAGGTGAAGTTGAGCGTTTAGTCACTGGTTTGATTTACTGACACAAAGATCATCTGACTGTACATGAATCATTAATATCAGATCATTAGAATGAACACAGTTACTCACATGTTGTTGCATTACTGTCGAGTCCATATCGAAAAAGTGTGTTTGCGCTGAAATGTGATTAATTTACCAAAGAATCCACAGTGAAATGAACCGAACACAAATAAATAAAGCTCAACTGAGACTCAGTGTTGAAAATAAATAATCATATTCCTGCATTAGGATCCTTTGAAAGGTAATGTTATTTTAGTCCTGTATCGCTCTTCTCTCCTCCTCATCTCACTAACACACCAGTGGGCGGGGCTAACGTTGTAATGATGAAGTAGGTGTTGATTTCTTCTGTGGAGGCGGAGTTTCACCTATCTATGACAGGATCAGTCGTTCTCTGGTTCTGGTGTCAATAAAAGCTTTTATTGGACTAACAAGGAAGATTTCAGTTCTGAAACTTACAGGATATTCTTATAGTACGATGAACTCTTATACATAAAAAGCTCAAGGAAAAGTTGATTTCTCAGTTCATGACCCCTTTAAGTTTTTTTTTTTATATTTTATTTTATATAATTTTTAAAAAATCAGTTAAAGTCTACTTTATTTCAAGAAACAAATGTTTTTTTTTTATCGTTTTAGATTTAGTCAGCTATAATAACCCTGGTTTGGATGAGCCATCATGGTTTGATTTCCAATGAGAGAGTGATTTGATTGACAGCCGCGGTCTGTGATGTATCAGGAGTTTAAACTGTAAATGAGTGTAATAAGTAATTAAACATGTAAATGAAGCAGCAACTACTAATAGGAGTAAAGGAATCAAAAACTCCTGAGAGACCGTGGCTGTAAATACTTTAGTTTCTGTTCATTCTTGAGAATTTTTAGTGCCAATAAAACAGATTCGCTTTTGAATTAGAGTGACATCTTATTTCCACCCACAATGCATCTTGTTCATGATCAGACTGTCTAAAACTACAGCCAGAGCTGAAGCTGAAGTCCAGCAGTGTGTCTCCTGCAGTGAATCACTGTCAGTGTGAACGAGGCATCGGTTCAGTGTGTTCATCATGTGTGGACAGACTGTTTGTGTTTCAGCTGCGACT
>RJVU01051519.1:9414512-9425206 GCA_003731715.1 Anabarilius grahami | reverse complement strand
GTGTGAGGCGATCTGCACAATCACTTGAACTTTTTCCTTATAACAGCAGAAACAACTTAAAATACCCCATTTGGTTTCCTTTCCATGAACTTGTTTGTGGAGCGCGTCAAAAAAATGATCAGAAACTCAGAATACAGGCCTCCTAATTGTCGCACATTTTTTTCCCATTTTGTTAATCTTTCAATTATTTATGTTAAATATATTTCGCATATTTATTCCTTTTATACATACGCTTTAATTCAGTTTTTCTCTGTTCACTGAAGCGGTGAAGTGTGAATCCTCATATTCAGTGTTTTATGCTGTTATTTGTGCGTGTAAAACTAAACCCCTGTTTTTAATGGGTCACAGACACAAATTCATTCAAATTTAATTGAATTCTAATTTAACATAATCTTGTCGGTTACTGGTTAATGATCAGTTAACAAGCTTCAGGTGTCGGTTAGGGAAAAATCCAAGATGAACATCCCTATCAGCTCCTGAACTCAGATCCGTCTGTGTTTACATGAACGCTCTTAACCCGATTACGCTTAATAAGATGTCAACACACGATCATGAACGAGTTAACCTGCTTTCCTTTATCAGAGTTAGGTCAGAAACCGATCGACACAGCTTGATATTTGCCCAGCATGTAAAGAATTAATCTGCTTTCTGTCGGTTTATTGAAGTGCGCAAGTGAGATAATGTGACAGGAACACGACCTTACTGTGGATTTAAGCTCATCCAGACTGAGTGTTTAGCAGTAAGAGAGGAGGAAATATATCACAAACTCAAATGATAAAAGTGCTCAGATCTCGTGCAGCAGGAGAAGAAGAGGTTCAGTCAAAACTGCATCTGTAACTGCATGAGAGGATCATGTATGAGCCGTAAGATTCCCGCTGACATGTTGCAATACTCTTCTTCAGCTTTAAAATGCTTTATTTAACATCACGACTGACATGACAAATGAAATACTCTGACCTACTACCTACGTTTTTGACGTGTGCGTGTGTGTGTGTGTGTGTACCTGCGGTAAAGCCTGCACCACGGTATCGAGCAGCGCTCTCATTCCTGTGGCCATCTTCAACAATTTCAGAACTGTGAAATGGAGACAAAAAAAATGAAATGAAGATCACTATCACATCTATGGCAGCCAGATCTGGGGTGGCAGACAGACGGTTTCCGTGCCGACGGTGAAGCTGATCAGCTGATGGACTGTATCAGATGAGTCCTCCTGCTGTTCACACACTTTTGTTGCTTTAGGTTTTGTTTTGCACCATTTCACTTCTGATTGTCAGTGATTAAAATGCTCCTTTGCTACTAATAAAATTGTGTCCAATTTTCTCTCAGAAATTGCTAACAAATTTCACAAATAAACAGCAAATAACATATTGAAATAGCAGTGACATTCTGAAGTAAAAAGACTGAAATAGGATATTCTTGTAAAACATACTCCAGTAATTTATTTACAACTTAAAAAAAACATTTATTTACAGTGCAAACTAAATGAAAATGTCTTAATTTTGTCTTTTTTCATTGTAATACTGATTTAAATGTGTATTTTTGTAATATATAATATATATATATATAATTTAGCAGTTTTTCCAAACAAAACAAAGAAAGTCCATCAGATCCACATTGTGTTTCACAGTGTAAATGATTAAAAGAGCTTCTGAATGAACAGAAAACATATATTTAAAGTTCATGGATCCACATGAAACAATATTCTTAGTATCCAATTAGAGTCCAAATGACATTTAATTCCTGCAGCAGAAGCTCCAGAGTTTCCCTCGCATTAATTTTTAATGATTTTAAAATTGATTTTTACTTTTCTTTATCTTTTGCCAATCACATTTGAATTCATGTGAATGTGTAATTGAAGGCGTGTTTGCGAGCTCACCGCGGGCGATACGCAGGACCCTCATGATGCGGATGATGGTGGGATTGATGGGAAGTGAAGCGTTTATCTCGATCTCCTCCAGAGTGATTCCCATCACAGACAACAGGACGATCGCCAGATCCAACTGGTTCCATCTGCGGAGAGACAGAATCATCCTCACGGCACGCCGAAGGAGCCACAGATGGAGAGTGGGGGATCTCAGTGCTTACCTGTCTTTAAAGAAGCGTCTGAAGCCGAACGCGACCAGCTTCAGCATGGCCTCCACCACAAACGTGGTGCTGAAGAAGTAGTTGCAGTATTTCAGCGCCGTCTCCAACGACTGAGAGAAACAGAGAGAGAATCAGACATCATTACCTGGTTACAGCGGGAAACTGCTGCTACTAGTCCTCACACTGATCATTCAAATGTAATGCAGCAAGAAACCAAACTCTGGGTCAGACATCATGTGACGTGCTGCTCACCTGTGGTTGGCTGTAGTGCTCCAGGCTCATGGTGATCACATTGATGCAGATGATGAGGGTGATGAAGAGGTCCAGATAGTGACTGGTGCAGAACGAGTGAATCATCAGGCGAACGCGGCCGTACGAGGCGTAATACGGCAGCCGCTGGGCCTCTGCACACAGAGAATGGTGATTTTTAATAATATCATCATTACTGCCACCTTTATTTCACCTTCATCTTTCCCGGCACTGATTGTTATGGAAGCTTGTTTACGCCACAAACTGAAAGATATAACTCGCAAAAATAAGAGATATTAACTCGCAATTCTGACTTTTTTCACGCAATTGCAAGTTGTGAATTGTCCAAATTGTGAGATTTCAACTTGCGAGATAAAAATACGCAATTCTGTGAAATAAAGTCGGAATTGTGATACATAACATTTTAATTATTTCTTTGTGAGTTATAAAGTCTGAATTGCGAAAAATTGCAAGAAAAAAAGTTTCAAATCTGTGAAATAAAGTCCGAATTGATATATGTAAAATCTTCATTCTTACTTTGTGAGTTATAAAGTCTGGATTACAAGATAAAAAGTCGCAATTCTGCAAAATAACAACCGAACTGCGATATATAAAATCATAATTCTTACTTTGTGAGTTATAAAGTCTGAATTACAAGATAAAAAGTCACAAATTCTCCAAAATAATGAGCAAATTGCCATATATAAAATCGTAATTCTTACTTTGTGAAATATAGTCTTAATTGCGACATAAAAAGTCGCAAATCTGTGAAATAAAGTCCGAACTGCAATATATAAAATCATAATTCTTACTTTGTGAGTTATAAAGTCTGGATTACAAGATAAAAAGTCGCAATTCTGCAAAGTAACAACCGAACTGCGATATATAAAATCCTAATTCTTACTTTTTGAGTTATAAAGTCTGAATTACAAGATAAAAAGTCGCAAAGTCTCCAAAATAATGAGCAAATTGCCATATATAAAATCATAATTCTTACTTTGTGAGTTATAAAGTCTGAATTGCGAAAAATTGCAAGAAAAAAAGTCGCAAATCTGTGAAATAAAGTCCGAATTGATATATATAAAATCATAATTCTTACTTTGTGAGTTATAAAGTCTGGATTACAAGATAAAAAGTCGCAATTCTGCAAAATAACAACCGAACTGCGATATATAAAATCATAATTCTTACTTTGTGAGTTATAAAGTCTGGATTACAAGGTAAAAAGTCGCAATTCTGCAAAATAACAACCGAACTGCGATATATAAAATCATAATTCTTACTTTGTGAGTTATAAAGTCTGAATTACAAGATAAAAAGTCGCAATTCTGCAAAATAACAACCGAACTGCGATATATAAAATCGTAATTCTTACTTTGTGAGTTATAAAGTCTGAATTGCGAAAAATTGCAAGAAAAAAAGTCGCAAATCTGTGTAATAAAGTCAGAATTGCGATATATAAAATCTTCATTCTTACTTTTTGAGTTATAAAGTCTGGATTACAAGATAAAAAGTCGCAATTCTGCAAAGTAACAACCGAACTGCGATATATAAAATCATAATTCTTACTTTGTGAGTTATAAAGTCTGAATTACAAGATAAAAAGTCGCAAAGTCTCCAAAATAATGAGCAAATTGCGATATATAAAATCATAATTCTTACTTTGTGAGTTATAAAGTCTGAATTGCGAAAAATTGCAAGAAAAAAAGTCGCAATTCTGTAAAAATAAAGTCCGAATTGCGATATATAAAATCATAATTCTTATTTTGTGAGTTATAAAGTCTGAACTGTGAGATAAAAAGTCATAATATATAAATATACTAAGATATAAAGTTTTTTTCTCAGAATTGTGAGATATAAACTCGCAATTGCAAGAAAAAAGTAAGAATTGTCAGATAAAAAGTTGCAGTTACCTTTTTTATTTTTTTATTCCATGGTGGAAACAAGCTTCCACAGATTGTATTATGTGTTGATGCGTTGACAAGAATCACACCAATAAAGCGCTGATATTTAACTGAGTGTGAGAGACGGATCGATGGATGGATGTAAATGAGGGCGGCCGCGAGATGATGGATGGAACGAGGAAGAGGAGACAATGAGGTCAGTGGTGATGAATGAGACCGAGGATCTGGAGAACAGAATAACGAGGAAGAACATAAGAGATAAACGAGAGACAGCACAGGAAGATGAATAATAATAACAGAAGAGAGAGAGATGAAGAAAAATTAAGAAGAGGAGAAATGGAGAGCAGCGGGTCGACTGTGAATAGATGAGAATCTAATGAGACTTTCACATCCGTTACAGATCTGAGGATCTTCCAGTACATCGTTATAAAGAGAGCGTCTTACTGCGTCTCCTCTTCTCCAAGCGCTTCAGCCGCTTCTCCTCCCGCCGCCGCGCCTCCTCCACCTCCTGATGCTGACGGCACTTGTGGAAGTTCTCCACCACCACACCGACAAACATGTTCAACACGAAGAAACTGACGATCAGCAGGAAGGAGATGAAGTAGAGCAGCATCCAGGGGTTGTGATTGATGACGGGCTGAACAGAGAATCACATTTATAATGAGACAAATTATTCTACTTGAAATAAATGCTGAACTTTCTATTCATCAAAGAATCCTGAAGAATGAAACGTATGACGTTTTCCACAGAGATCTGAACTGTTTTCAACATTGATAATAATCATAAATGTTTCTTGAGCAGCAGATCATCATATTAGAATGATTTGTGTGTTACCTGCTGGTCAATCCCGACAGCATCCAGCCCGTGGTACATGATATTTACCCATCCATCTTTAGACGCCAACACAAACAGTGACATCAGAGCCTGAAATGGAATAATCACCGAACAAACAGTCACAGGAAGTTAACGGATTTCCTCCACAGGACTGACCTGATGGAACTCATTTCTAATGCAAACGAATAAATCTTTCCCAACAGATCCTGAGACACGAGTCAGTGTGAGTCGATGGTCAGTGAAGAACTAAACAACCCATAATCCTGAAGAGATCTCAGTACCACAGGAATAAACATCATGACAAAACCGCTCAATACTTCAATCACACACTCCCATGATGCACTATGATGCTGTTCTCCACAATCTCAAACCATTTATATTTTTTGTATGAAAATTAATATTAAAAAAATGTAAAGATACTATTTTAAACTTTACTTGTATTTTCTGGATTTTTTTAAGGAGTTTTTGTGGAGTGATGGAAACTGAAGTACATGTTTATAGTGTTTATGATTGTAAACATTTCATTTGAATTACCTGTACTTTACATTATTTCTGAATGTAATAATAAAATGTGACTCATACATCAATGAAACTTACAGAAAATACAGTAATCAGTAAATATTAGTCAATATATATATATATATTACTGTTGTTTGTGAAGTTCATAAAATGTAGTTTTGATACGCAGTCATGTGTCTTTGTCATTTTTGATTTTCAAACCAGTTCTTTTCCTTTAAATGAAAGTCTGATCGGGGTTATTAAAAATTCCTTACTTGAAATAAAATATTAAAAAATTATTTCAGCTAGTTTCCAAGGTAACATTTCTCATTTTTATTTAGTTTAACTTGATGTAATATAATACCTAAAACATAAATTAGAATGAATAAAAATGATATAAGCATTAAAAAAACAACTTAGACAAATGACAAAAACACAAAAAACTCAAATTAAAATTAAAAAGGAAAATATAAAAATAAAAACGAATTCAAAATACTAATAAAACTATAATAGTATCTCAGTAATACTAAAATAACACAGGTTCAGATCTGGCTTCAGTTTATGGCATAAAACTCTTTATTGGAGAATATTTTGTATGAGAATGGGAAAAGAAAGACTTCCGGAAGCCAGTGCAGCCAATTTAGCGATTTTGTCGCTAGATTTAGTGACTTCCCCGCCCCTTTTTTTCAAAATTCTAGCGACAAATCTAGCAACTTCTTGGACAAACCTTATCCAGATTCCGTGACTCTCCCACTGATCTATATTTATATTAATGACCAGTTTTAGCTACTTTCAACTGAAAGCAATTGGCAACACTGCTGGAAGCATCTGCACTCATGAAGAGACTGAATCTGACCCTCACCTGCCCCAGATTGTCAAAGTTGTACTTGTGATGAACCCAGCGGTAATTGGCAGACAGACAGTCGGATTTATTGGTGACGTTTTTCACATCCAAACCCACACAGTAATAGAACTTCCCTTTGAAGAGCTGTTGAGACACACACACACACACACAGTGAGATCAGCGTCTGACGGAGCAGGACGAGAGATCAGCGATGACTGAACATCAGTGAGATGAACCTGAACTCCCAGGATGCCGAAGATGATGAAGAAAGCGCAGCAGATGAGGACGATGTTCCCGATGGGCTTCAGTGATGTGATCAGAGTCTCCACCACCAGCTTCAGTCCCGGAGCTCGACTGATCACCCTGAGAAACATGAAGAACCGAGTCAGAACCACACAGAACCAGACAAACAACCTCAGAGATTGAAGACGAGACCAGAGCTTGTTCATGCACTGCTCAGTTTTGAGCTCCATAACATGTCTTCTTTAGACTAGTGGAAAGAAAACATCCAAAAATGTGTTTATTTTATTGCATTTTATCTATTTGCGTCTGTAGATTTCAATCTCAATCCATCTCTTTAAAGGCGGTGAGTTTGACTCTGAAATGACTTTACACAATCCAAACTTCACAGTTTTATTCATATCTATATTCTGAAGGCTTGTTCAGATATCATTCACCTGATTTATACAACATTTAATTTGTTTTCTGACAGTATTTTCTGATTCATTGAGTGATAAAAAGAGAAATCTAGTGTAAAAAAAAAAAAACTTAATATGTCAACAAAATCAAACTTTTATTCAGTGTTCAGATTTCTGTGAAATGTATGCAAATTAGTGCATATTCAATACCTCATTTGGATGGTTAAACATATCTTTTGAGAAAACAGTTCTAACACAAAACAACTATCCTAATGTCCTGTGATTAATCAGCTGAGGAACGGATTGATATTTTCACCCTCTTCACTTCTACTGTCTTTCCTTCACATCATGATTCTGCTGATAATATAAGCACAGAATGAAGCTGCAGGCAGTCAGTGTTGGTCTGCGGGACTCTCTGGTCTGAAGGTTTAGGATCATGTGAGTAGTTGATCTAACGAATCAGTTGTCGTCACCTGAGTGGGCGTAACGTCCTCAGTAGGCGGAGCACCCGCAGCACGCCCAGGATCTTGGCTCCGCCCGTCATCGACACCACGATGTCAATCAGAGACACGAAGACGAGAAACCCGTCCAGAATGTTCCAGCTGCTGCGCAGATACGCTCGATCGCCCAGATACAGACCCTTAGACACCACCTGAGAGAGAGAAATCAGAGACAAACCCGTTTATTGAAACTCTAAACGATCGATCAGAGACAGAAGGACTGGAGGAGATCGTGTGCGACAGGTTTATCAGATCATGTTCATCATTTAGAGCCTTAGAAGAGTGTCTATCAAATATGACAGTAGGATTCATAGGCTTAAAACAACCTTGTTAATGATTGATTTTGAGGTTGAGGGCGTCTCACAATCCGTCTTCACTGACATCTGTGTAATCTGACTGGATTCTAGATGAATTTGTGCTGAAACGTCAGAGTTTGATGGACACACGACCTTTGACATTGTGAACTAAAAATACGGGAGAGATTTCTCTTTTAAAAAGTCATAAATCTATTATTATATTGGACCTCTGCATGATTATATGATGTTTTATTGTATTTTTGCCTGCTGTCTGCGGCGTCTCCAGAACAGAGCGGTGAACACCAGAGCAGCGCTGATACTGACTCTTCTGAGAGAGGAAGAACCTTCTGTTCTGACAGTCTTTACCGCGGTACGCTCTGACAGGTACAGAGAGAGAGAGAGAGAGAGGAAGCTGCGTTTGAAGCGGATTCACCTGCAGGACAGGGACAGGATCCTGACGCTTCAGAGGAGGGTTTGTGTGCTCGTCTGAACGACTGACACCAGCAGCCTGTGACTCTACGATACTGTCCTTTAAAGGTGCCGTAGAACGTGTTTTCAAAATATGTAATATAAGTCTAAGGTGTCCCCTGAATGTGTCTGTGAAGTTTCAGCTCAAAATACCCCATAGATTTTTTTTTATTCATTTTTTTAACTGCCTATTTTGGGGCATCATTAAATATGTGCCGATTCAGGCTGCGACCCCTTTAAATTCTCGTGCTCTCCGCCCCCCGGAGCTCGCGCTTGCCTTAAACAGCATAAACAAAGTTCACACAGCTAATATAACCCTCAAAATGGATCTTTACAAAGTGTTCGTCATGCAGCATGTCTAATCGCGTAAGTATGGTATTTATTTGGATGTTTACAGTAAGAAACGATGGTAACTTTAACAGTACATTAGCAACATGCTAACGAAACATTTAGAAAGACAATTTACAAATATCACTACAAATATCATGTTATCATGGATCATGTCAGTTATTATTGCCCCATCTGCCATTTTTCAGTGTTGTCCTTGCTTGCTTACCTAGTCTGATGATTCAGCTGTGCACAGATCCAGATGTTAATACTGGCTGCCCTTGTCTAATGCCTTGAACATGAGCTGGCATATGCAAATATTGGGGGCGTACATATTAATGATCCCGACTGTTACGTAACAGTCTGCGTAATGTTGAGATTCGCCTGTTCTTCGGAGGTCTTTTAAACAAATGAGGAGGAAACAATGGAGTTTGAGTATGTACTGAACTCTTGTTATTCAACTATGCCAAGGTAAATTCAATTTTTAATTCTAGGGCACCTTTAAACCAAAAACTCTTTACTCACGTGTTTACCCAGCATGCACTGTGTCTCCAGTTCTCTCATTGGCTCATTTGCTGATTGCAATGAACTAAATGAGCTGAATAATCAGTGTGAGCGGCAGACACTATGATGAACAGTGTGTGTTCATAGAGCAGACTGAACATTCCCATTCAAACACAGTCAGACTGTAGAATCACAAGCACTCAACTCACTGTCTGAGAGAAATGAGACACGCTTACCTGTGCAGATCACACAACCATGATGGAACTGTGTTGTGAATGGTTGCCAAGGCGTTGCTATGTGGTTGCTAAGGTGCTCTGAGTGGTTGCTTGGAAATTGATAAGCCATTACTATAGTGTACTGGGCCATTTGCATGCGGTTGGTTAATTGTTTTGGTTGGTTGCTAGGGGGTTGCTAAATCGTTACCAGGGTGATTTGTATTGTGTATACATGGTTAGTGGGGTGTTATGGTTGATTGCTAAGTGGTTGCTAGGGTGTTGATAAGTCATTACTAGGATGATCTGTATTGTTTATACATAGTTGGTGGGGTGTTTTTGTTGGTTGCTAGTGTGTTAATAGGTTGTTACTAGGGTGTTTGTTTTATATTGTTGAGAGTTGTGGGGAGTTCTTGTTGGTTGCTAAGTGGTCGGTCGCTAGGGTGTTTTACTAAATCATTACTAGGGTGTTTTGTATTGTGTATACATGGTTAGGGGTTATTATGGTTGATTTCTAAGTGGTTGCTAGGATGTTGATATGTCGTTACTAAGGTGTTTTTTATTGTTGAGACAGTTGTGGGGTGTTCTTGTCGGTTGCTAAGTGGTTGCTAGGGTGTTGATAAGTCGTTACTAGGGTGTTTTTTTATTGTTGAGACAGTTGTGGGGTGTTCTTGTTGGTTGCCAAGTGGTTGCTAAGGTGTTGATAAGTCGTTACTAGGGTGTTTTTTATTGTTGAGACAGTTGTGGGGTGTTCTTGTTTGTTGCCAAGTGGTCGCTAGGATGTTGATAAGTCGTTACTAGGGTGTTTTTTTTTTTTTTNTTTTGATTCTTTATTTCTTACTAGGGTGTTTTTTATTGTTGAAACAGTTATGGGGTGTTCTTGTTGGTTGCTAAGTGGTTGCTAAGGTGTTGATAAGTCGTTACTATGGTGTTTTTTATTGTTGCGACAGCTGTGGGGTGTTCTTGTTGGTTGCCAAGTGGTTGCTAGGGTGTTGATAAGGTTGTTACTAGGGTGTTTTTATTGTTGAGACAGTTGTGGGGTGTTCTTGTTGGTTGCTAAGTGGTTGCTAGGGTGTTGGTAAGTCATTACTTGGGTGTTTTTTTATTGTTGATACAGTTGTGGGGTGTTCTTGTTGGTTGCCAAGTGGTTGCTAGGGTGTTGATAAGTCATTACTAGGGTGTTTTTTATTGATGTTCTGGGTGTTCTGTTCTGGGTTGTTGGTACAGTGTTTATGTTGGTTTAATTAAACAATTCCGGTTTCATCAGATTATTGATGATTGCATTGTAAAATAAGTGCATGAAAAAAATGCGAACATTATTGTTTAATGCAATAA
>RJVU01051519.1:9394833-9414496 GCA_003731715.1 Anabarilius grahami | reverse complement strand
CAATCTGATTTGTAATTAATATTTTAAGCTTTGTCTAATTGTAATGCTCTTTAATGTGATGTTGTTTGTATTATATTCTTGCAGTTCTGTAATAAAATAAAGTGATCAGACTCTGAAGTATTGCACACACACACTTGTGCCTTTAAATCAAGAAATATGCGTTGGAATATCATGACACCATTTGTCTTTGTTTCACAATACTCAATGAATGATTGTAAACTGAGGTTGGTATCTTCAGAAGAAGTATCTGTGCTGAATTTATATCAATAAATCACAACAATCCCGTGTTATGAGCACAGACATTGATCCAGGCTGCAGAAGTGTGATAAAGCCCTATAAACTGTGTATCTGGTGTTCAGCATACCTCAGTAACACACACATGAAGGGCTCAGGTGAGACGTTACCTTGACAGTCATCTCGGCCACAAAGATGGCAGTGAAAACATAGTTGGAGATGGTGAGGAAGACTCGCTCCTGACGGGAGAAGAGAGGGAGAAACAGTGAGACACGGCAGCGTGAAGTAATGATACAGCGGCAGCAGAATGTCAGGCTAAGAATGAGATGTGTGACTTTTACACCGTGGTAAAATATCCTGTGATTATCACGCTGGAAATGTCACATTCGCCCAGCTGAACCGCAGCATTCCTGCTGAAGTTCACTGATTCAACACAGCTGAGCCTCTACAGGACTAGTCATGATACTGACCGACATCTAGACAAATGATCCGCATTAACTAATAATCGCATTGGTTTAGTTGATTAGTGTTAGTTTCATACAACTACTCTAAAATCTATAAATTGTTACTGATGGTCTCCAATAGTGTTGTCAAAAATATTGATAATTCAATATGTATTGATACTGAAACATCTGAAACGGTTCCAATAATCCTTTTCTGCAGTATTGATACACCAATACTGGCTGCATTATCGTGCTCTCTTCTCTCTGATAGCAAACTGACTGCCTCTTGTCACTCACTCGTCTCATTCGCTCTGGCTGAATAGTGCTTGTTTCACTCATTTGCACAGGTTTCGTGCTTACACCAAAAGCGTGCGCATCACTGATCTATATAAGTGGCGCGCACATAAAGCCGCCTCTCAAACATCTCCAAATTTACTTATTTTTAGTGGCAAAATGCCCGTCTTGCCGGGTATTCAGATAAACACAGTCAGTTTTGGAAAGTAAATAGTTGAGAGAAAACGCATGTTGTGTAACAGTATATTGGACCCGTGCATAAGCTCTTAAAGTGACAGCAGCCTAATAAACCTGCTGCTGTCTGTCATGTTACTCAGAGAACAAAAGACGAAGAGAAGATCACTCGCTGCTCTTGACTGAATAACTTTTGTAACTTTAATTGTAAGCATTCATTTCAATCATTTAAATAAAGCCTGCTTGTGCTGTGTGTAAGCTATTGCAACAAAATTACCCAAATTATCAAAAAATTATGAGATAATAAATTATCTGTATGGCATTATATAAGGAAGTTTTCCCCGTGGTATTGAAAATAGTATCAAATATCAATATTTTTCAAGGTATCTTATCGAAGTTGGAAATTCCAGTGTCGTAACAACACTACTCTCCAATGCATAAACATTTTCAGTTTAATATTTTTAATAAATATTGAGGAAACGTTGCATAAAAAAGCATTTGTGTTATTTTCAGTCTCATTTGTACCCAGTTAGGATATGATGCTCAGATCTGAGCAGATCATTCAGGTGGAATTAAACCGGCCGTTTCTCCTCTATGAAGCTCCATCGAGCCCAAAGGATGATGTGACAGTGTTCATGCGGAGCTGCAAATCACCGTGTCACTACTGCTGACTCACGCTGTGAGGAGTGTGTGAATGTGACGAAACGTACCAGACTGCCCTGATGGATTCTGGGTCTCTCCAGAGCCACTGTGATGCAGTTGAGGAAGATGAAGGCAAGAACCACGTAGTCAAAGAGCTTATGAGCGATGATAGTCTGACACATCAGACGAAACCTGCAGACAGACAGTGAGAGGCTTGACACTGCAGCTGAGAACTGCTGATTCTCAGAAGTAAAGTCACCTTTAATTTTCATTTCAGTTAGTTAGTTCTGACTCCACCAGTTCTTCATCCACAGCATCTGCTCTCGGCTGTGATCTGCTCATATGAGCATTAAGCTGAACACATGCTGTGAATCAGGCCTGAGACTCTCAGTGTAAAGTCTCTGAAGACCTTCACATGTGAGATCTATCATGTGTCGCAGCATGAGTCGAGCTCCAGCGCAGTGAAGGACATACGAGTCTCTTCCTGCCGTCAGCGGGACTCTGATCAGATCTGTGCGTCTCATTTAAACTGTGATCCGGACCGCCGACTGTCATGATGTTCACCTGCACGTACCCACCCTGATGGGTCAATATAACCCCCTACTAGACCAGACTAGACGAAACCAGATGCTTCAGAGCTCAGCAGAGCAGCAGGACGTGAGAGCTGGTGTTTACAGTGATCTCTGAAAGTGTTTAGACACGACACACAGCTAGTGACTTTATACACTAGTTCACACCAGATCAAGAGTCGTACTGATTTAGAAACATCAGGGCTGTAAAATGCAAAAATCAAACATTTTACTCAATTAAAAGTCCCCAAAAAATACTTGAATGAAAGTATTCACATTTAATTTTACTGGATAATTTAAAGTTGAAAAAATAAACACTTTTCTAAACTTTTTAAATTGAGTTTTGAAACCAGAAGGCTGTAGAGATTTTGGTATTTTTGATGCAAAACCTCATTGTTCTGACCATGTCAAACTGAATGACAGCAGATGATAAACTGAAACCTGTTACCTGAATATTTCCAGCAGATGATTTCACAGTGGTTTGACTTTTGAATATAGTGATTTTTAGACTAATAGTCAAGAGTAATCATGAACCGTGTTCACACTTGACTCAAGTTCGTCCGTCTACAGCGACGAATATTATAAAAACACATTATTACTGTAGGTCAAAGTCTGTGTCTGAAAGGACTAGTTAGTTGTGTCATCATTTACAGTATTATTGAGAAATGATTTAAAGGGGACCTATAATGCTCCTTTCACACGATGTAATATCAGTCTCTGTTGTCTCCAGAATGTGTCTGTGAAGTTTCAGCTCAAAATACCCCACAGATCATTTATTATAGCTTGTCAAATTTTCCCGTTTGGGTGTGAGCAAAAACACGCCGTTTTTGTGTGTGTCCCTTTAAATGCAAATGAGCTGCTGCTCCCGCCCCCTTTCCAGAAGAGGGCGGAGCTTTAACAACTCAACAACAACAAATCTGGAGAATCTCACGCAGCCAAAATAACGAACGGTGTTCAGCCTTACATTGTTCAAACCGGAGTTGACACTGATGGAGAGACTCAGGAAGAAGTTACAACTTTTAGAATGAAACTGGACGTTTCTGAATAAATGTATGTAGTTGCTGTGGAGTTGATTCAACTCATCCACTAGCATGTGCCGTCATGTTCATCTTTTGTGTTGAATTGACCCTCGTTTGTGAAGCAGCCGCCGTAAAATGACGGCATGACAACAACACTCTACTACAACAACTCTTCCTCTTCTCTAAAGCAGCCCAACATGGCCCCGCCCCCTTTGTTATGTGTTCTCGGGGGCGGGGTTTAAATTTTGGAGTTAGTGATGTCACCAACCCGGGAAGAAGCTCGTTGTAGTCCCTACCAGCCATTTTTTGTAGTCCTTAAAAAGCATGTAAAAACATATGTACTGTGTACTTTAAGTCTATGTGAATTTTTTAAGGAGTAATAAGTATTATTTGTAATATGTAACTGAGTAAAAGTACAAGTATTCAGTTTCAACAGAACTCAAGTACAGATTCCCCAAAATAATACTTCAGTACAGTAGTGGAGTACTATTACTCACAAACAGATTTGAACAGAACGAGAGTCTTGCAGTAAGTACATACTTGTTCTGGGGGGAAAATAAGTAAATGGACCAATCCTCTCTCTTCTCACACCAGTCTGGACGATAAACCTCCATCATCTTCTGGATACGGAAACACAGGCTCTGCGTCACACACACACACACACACGACTCTGGTTATCTGAGATGAAGGTAACTCTTTCCAATTTACTTTGAATAACAGTTTCATTTTCCCTGGGAGACATTTCCAATAAACTGAGTATAATATGAGGATTAATACATCCATATGACATCCATATTCATGCGAGCGGACAGCTGCTGTGGCCCACCAGAGTTTGGCTATTGTGTTTGCTGTCACTGTTCATAATGAGGTTCTTCATGTTGTTTATCCTCCACACACGTCTGCTGTATTTCACTTATGAGACGTTTATTAAAAGCTAAAATGAGCCGAGTTTCTCCTCAGTCCTCTGTCAGATGTGATGAGTCCCGCTCACCAGTGAATCGCTCTTTTGAACAGCTCTAATGATACGCTCAAACTGATTCACAAAGCGTTTTTAAATCACTTCACTGAGAGAAAGGCCTCGCTCAAGAACTTTTAATACTGAGAGACGGTCAGACTCAGAGAGAATGTGAGGACTTTATTCCACTCGTTATGTGCTGCTTCTCAGAGACAATCGTCTGAGTTTAGCATAATGGATTCAACAGAGCTGAGAGAACTGCATCCCTCCATCCATCCGTCCGTTTATCTATCTGTCTGTCTGTCTGCCTATCAATCCATCAGTTTATCCAGCTGACTGTCTCTCTGTCCATCCATCCATCCATCCAAACATCCATCCATCCATCCAAACATCCATCCATCCAAACATCCATCCATCCAAACCTCCATCCATCCATCCATCCATCCACCAACCTGCCCAAACATCCATCCATCTACCTATCCAAACATCCATCCATCCATCCATCCAAACATCCATCCATCCATCCAAACATCCATCCATCCATCCATCCATCCAAACATCCATTCATCCATCCATCCAAACATCCATCCAAACATCCATCCATCCATCTACCTATCCAAACATCCATCCATCCATCCATCCAAACCTCCATCCATCCAGCCATCCAAACATCCATCCATCCACCTGTTCAAACATCCATCCATCTATCCATCTACCTATCCAAACATCCATCCATCCATCCAAACATATAATACAATAAACACTTTGCAGCTGTTATCACAGGATGGAGTTCTGCACTCACATATTCTGTGTCTTCCTCCAGGTTTTTCTTGTCTTTGCGTGCATTGAGCTGGGGATAAACCTCTCCCAGCAGCGGCCCCTGAGGGCCCGGGCCCTTCCCATTACAGTCCTGGTGTTCTGCAGACACGCTCTTCTTCCTGACCAGAGAGGGGCGCTGCAGGATCTCAGGCAGCTCCAGTGAGACAGCGCGGCGGTCTCTGCGCGACAGGAAGGGTGGGTGGGGCAGGAGGGACTCATGTTCCGTGGGGTGTGAGTGAACACTGCGGACCCGTAAACTGCCCCCGATGCCCCCTCCGGCCCTCAGGCCACTGGCAGAACGGCCCGCACTGTTCCAGCTACACCGGCGGCTCCAGGACGGCTGAGAGGGAGGACGCCCCCAGTGGTGGTAACTGGAACTGCGGCTGTGGCGCTACAGAGAGAGGAAAGAAACTCTGAACTATTTTATCTGAAAAAATGAAGAAACATTTAATTCCTAATGACATCTATCTATCTATCTATCTATCTATCTATCTATCTATCTATCTATCTATCTATTTATCTATCTATCTATCCATCTGTCCGTCAACCCATCTATCTATCTATCTATCTATCTATCTATCTATCTATCTATCTATCTATCTATCTATCTATCTATCTATCTATCTATCTATCTATCTATCTGTCCGTCAACCTATCTATCTATCTATCTATCTATCTATCTATCTATCTATCTATCTATCTATCTATCTATCTATCTATCTATCTATCTATCTATCCATCTGTCCATCAACCCATCCATCCATCCATCCATCCATCCATTCATCAACCCATCCGTCAAACCATCCATCTATTGGTCTGTCTCTTTCCATCTAACATCCATCTATCCATACATCTATCAATCAGTCTATTTACCCAGACTGATTGATAGATGTATGGATAGATGGATCAGTCTGTCTCTATTCATCTATTTATTCGCCTATCCACCTGTCCATCCATCTGTCTCTATCCATCTGTCTATCCATTTTCTATCAATCTATGTCTATCTATTCGTCTTTCTAAACTATTTTGTCTGAAAAAATGAAGAAACATTTGATTCCTAATGACATCTGTCTGTCTATCCATCTATTCCTCTATCTGCCTATCAATCCATCATCTGTCAGTCAATTTATCTATCTATCTATCTATCTATCTATCTATCTATCTATCTATCTATCTATCTATCTATCTATCTATCTATCTATCTATCTATCTATCTATCTATCCATCCATCCATCTGTCTGTCAATCAGTGTGGCGCTACAGAGAGAGAGAGAGAGAGAGAGAGGAAGGAATCTGAAGAAACCTTTGAATCCTAACGACACGAGCACTTTAAACAATGAAGATGAGTTAACTTTACGCAGTCGTGTGCGTGTGGTAATTGCAGTCGGTGTGTTTCTGATCTTGCTGACTGCATTCGCTCATTTTTAGCAGCATGAGCGGTAAAAGCAGTTGCCATAGAAACTTGTGTTCTCCGCCGTTAATCTCTCGTGTTGACCTCACACACAAAGTTCGGCTCACGCCACATCAGGTGATGTGCAGCATCAGCATTCACATCCGACCGTCATTACAGTGAGGGTTTCATCACGTTTGGTGACTGGGCATCATTAAGATGAGTGAATCACGTAGAGTGAAACATTTTAATTGAACGCATGCATCTGTGTGAAGTGTGCTATCATTTTCTGTCCAGGTTTTCACAGTGTTTTACCGTGCTCTGCAATTTCCCAGAGACTCTTTCCCACCACAATCTTCTGACGGCACGTGACTTCATGAACAACAGCTCAACACACTATATTTAACTCAAGCGGCTCGCTCGCCCGTCTCTCTCTCCACACACATGGCTGCCTCAATTAAAAGAGGGGTTGCTATGGAAACCCCAAAAGCCTTGGCTGAGCGTCCGTCGCACATTATCAAGAGAATTTTGGTCTCTCGCAAACACACACACTCACACACACACACATGAGTCTCTGCTTGAAGGATTTTCTAATTCCAAACATTAATCTGCACTAATGTTTCCTTGACTCATTACATCCACAGACACACACACACACACACACATGACAAATGATCATCCAACATCAGCTACAGACGTGATTACATTGATTTATTTTTGGACTGACTAGAGATGAGGATCTCCTGCCCAGGCAGATTGTCCTCCTCCGGTGGTTTTCCTCAGAGAAGCTGGTCCTGGTCTTCTCCTCGGCCAGTGGCTCCAGCTCCAGATGCCCGTTAGGAGTGAGAGAGGGCAGCTTCGGATCTGGAGGAAAGAAACGGCAGTCAGCCAAACAAACACAGTGGATGTACTAATGTCCCGCTCATGAGTCCCTGTTGAGCTTCTCGCCCTTTATAGCCACAGAAACTGGAGGAATTTTAGTACATAGAAAGTGCTGAAAAATCCCACAGGATTAACCAATAATGTTTAACATCTCAAGGAACAACATCACTGGCCGAGTAGATGCATGTATAATGTTTCCTGGAGACAAAAATGTTTTCTAAAAAACATTAAACTGCGGATCGGATTGGATTTACATCATTTCCAGCACAGTGCGCACAGGTTTATGAGTCCAAATCACCATCGCATACATAATACATCAAGACCGTCTAACCATCTTAATGTCTAAAGCCACACAAAATCCAGTGTTTATCAGTGTTTCATGGACTTCATTTACACAAAAGTACAACCTTTTGAACAGATTTCTTGCAATCTATTTAAACACTGCATTGAACAAAATATATACTGTAAAAATGATTTTTTTAAGTTGTAAATAAAACATTACTGGAGTGTTTTACAAGAAAATACTATTTCAGTCTTTCTACTTCAAAATTTAATGTTTAATTCAGTGTGTTACTTGCTGTTCTTTGTAATTGTGAAATTGACTATCAATTTTGGAGGTAAAAGTAGTTTCAAAGTAATTCCTTTTTTTTTTCAGTGTAGCTGTTTGGTTTAATATTGAGATTGATCATACCGGATAACGTGAGCGAGTCTTTGTGCTGTTGGCTTCCATTAGAGGAAGATCCCTCATCATCATCAGAGTACGAGTGACTGGCATCACCCTGAAACACAGACAGATTTCAGACCTTCATTATGAAGCTTTTATAACCCAGAGTCCCAAAGCCAGTCTATAGCTGGTTCTGAAGCACCTAATGATCAACCGCGATCTGTTGAAAAACTTGGTAACATTTTACAATAAGGTCTCACATTAGTTAATGCATTCATAATGAGCAATATATTCTTACAGCACTTATTAACCTTAATGTTTTAACCATTCTGACTTAACACTGTTCAGAATCAATGTGCAGTGCAAGGAATCAAACTGAATCAGAGAGTCTGATCAGCGAAGCAGTGAACGGGTTGAAATGACTCACCTCAGCCTGAAAGCCCTCCACCAGAATGGCCACCAGCAGGTTGAACAGCACGTAGTTCCCGAACGTCATCAAAGCCACAAAATACAGAGCGGCCAGAGGAGACGTGGAGGCCATGCCGTTATACAGGACTACGTTCCAGTCCTCCTGGGTCAGGATCTACACACACACACACGTGAGGAGAGATTCATGTGTATGTGTTTGTGTGTGTGTGTGTGTGTGTGTGTGTGTTCTTGTTTATATTACATCATGGGGACCAAATGGCCCCACGATGTAATACAAACCTGAGATCACCTACATCACCAGCCAGCGGTCCCCACGAGGGAAATGGATTAATAAACATACTAAATGATGTTTTTTTGAAAATGTAAAAATGCAGAATGTTTCCTGTGATGGTTAGGTTTAGGGATAGGGGTAGTGTAGGGGGATAGAAAATACAGTTTGTACAGTATAAAAACCATTACGCCTATGGAGAGTCCCCACTAAGATAGCCAAAACAAACCTGTGTGTGTGTGTGTGTGTGTGTGTGTGTGTGCGACATCTCTCTCTCTACCTGAAACACAGTGACGATCGCCCACAGCAAAGAGTCAAAGTTCTTCCTGTCTGGGACTGTGTCTCCAGCGTCGGTCTTCAGACTGAACTTACAGCCGAAAATATGCATCCCCAGAATACTGCAGACACACACAGAGAGAGAGAGAGATTAAAAACATCCTTCAAGTAACTAGACAGTAACAGTAAATGTATCTTGATTTAAGAATGTTCAGATATTTGTACTGGAAAACAAGATAAAATCACTGAGGAAGAACAATATTTTCAAACCTGTTCACTCCCGTTTACATGAATTTTTTTTATTATTCTGATTATTCGCTGTAGTTATTTTTATTGCATTATTCACATATGCACAGCACATATCATGAACTCCCATACAGTCGGTGTTACTGTTTTAATTAATTTTAATCAAACTTAAACATTTCTATTAATGTTTTTTATTTTTTTGGTGACGCACCTAAAAGTGTCTTCATTTCAATGTTTTCATCCATCAATATACTACATTATATTCATGTCACGCAACCTTGTTGTCAACCTGGGGCCTGTTCTTCATACGTTGCTAACTCGGTTAGCTGGATTTGATTGATGACGATTTGGCACGATCTTGGATTGTTCATTGTTCACATTTCATCAAGGCAATAATTAAGAAGTTCCAATAAACTAAAGATGTTACAAATCTGCCTGGAAGAGGAAGCGTGTCTAAATCGGCCTAATGCACGGTGAGGAGGAAAATTTGAGTGGCCAAAGACTCTCCAAGGATCACAGTTGGAGAATTGATTCTCAGAAAACCTAAAAAAATGATCAAACAGCACCTACATCCCCACATGTTGTTCAGGAGGGTTTCAAGAAAAATCCCCTGCTCTCATCCAGAAACAATCTCCAGCATATTCAGTTGTCAGACACAACTGGAACTTAAAACGAGACCGGCTTCTATGGTCAGATGAAACTAAAAAAAAAGAGCTTTTTGGCAGCAAACCCACCAGATGGGTTTGGTGCACACATGGATAAAAAGTACCCCATGCCCACGGTTAAATATACTGCTGGGTCTTTAATGTTGTGGGCTTGTTTTTCTGCTGGAGGTCCTGGACATCTTGTTCAGATTCACGGTATCATGGATTCTATCAAACACCAACAGATAAAAATCAAAACCTGACCGCTTCTGCTAGAAATCTTATAATGGGCCGTAGTGGGATCTTCCATCAGGACAATGATCTAAAACAAACATCAAAACCAACACAAAAAATGTATCACTGAGCACGAAATGAAGCTTCTGCCGTGGCCATCCCAGTCCCCTGACCTGAACCCTAAAGAAAATGAGTGGAGTGAACTGAAGAGAAGAAGCACCAGAATGGAGCTGGGAATCTGAAGGACCTGGAGAGACTCTGTATGAAGGAATGGTCTCTGATATCTTGTCAGGTGTTATAGAAGAAGACTCAGAGCTGTTATCTTGGGAAAGGGACGTTGCAATAATTGATGCCAATAATTGTGGCCAACGTGAACTTAGAGAAAAACATTTATTTCATAATGTTAGTTTCCCCCCACTTTCAACTGTTTTACTTACTTTTGTGAATTTTTTTAATGATAGATCAAAAGGATAAACAATGCAGAATAATTTTCACAGCCACCCTTGCTCATATTTACTAAGGGTGCCAGTATTTGTGGAGGGCACCGTATGTCGTTCTGTCATTCTGTTTGCTTGGCTTATGTTGCTGTCTTGCCAGCAATCTCAGACAACTTAATCCTGATATTTTAATCCAATCCACAAATTCGTTTGGAGAACCAAATAAGCCAGAGATCAGTTATCACGATTAGAAGATCTAGCATCTGTCAAATCATCTCAGATATATTTAGCGAGGTACGAAGAACGGACCCATGAATTCAGTTTCTTCAGGATTGACTAGCAACCCAGCTAGACTGCTCTACCTAACCAGAGTCCTCTAATAATACAATAACTGTGAACCTTTTCCACACTCCACTCTCAAAAAAACTTGAAAAACAAGAAATAAAACTCCAAACCAGAATTTGATCCCGGACGAGCCCCCAATTTATGTTACAACCCGGCTCAAGGTCACAACACAAAGAGGACAATTCACAAAATGGGTTTCAATAAAGAAAATATAAGTTTACTTAAAGTTAAACAAATAATGTCTAGGGTCAGAATATTAAAAAATAATAAAAAGAACAATACACCAACAAATCAAACAACAGTTGAAAATGGGGTTTGTGGAACCCACTCTTCAAACAAGGACACAAAACAAAGATGAGAGAGTGTGAGCCAAAATCCATGAGCCAGAGTGTCACAGGTGCGGCCCATGATCTGCACAATGAGTCCCGCCCATCAAGGAGTTGGCAAACCCACTAATTTTACTACAATTATGGTTGCTGATTATAAGCTTGATTGCATCAATTTGATCAAAGTATTGTGTTTAAATGAAGTAAAGTTTAAAATTGCCCAAATCTCATAATGTAAGCGTAGTCATTGACGTCTCTTGTTGCATATCTCAAAAATGCCCTTCAAGAGGGAAACAAACACACACACCTGAAGATGAAGATGAAGAGCATCAGCAGCATGCAGAATGTGGCCACATTGTCCATAGTCTTCATCAGAACCACAAGCTGTCTGCGCAACGCCGGCATGAACCGAACCAGCTTCAAAACCCGCAGCAACCGGAACGTCCGGAGCACCGACAGACCGCCGTCAGACTGACCGACAATCTCACACACACTGCACAAACACAGAGAGAGGGAGAGAGAGAGAGAGAGAGAGAGAGAGAGAAAGAGAGACAGATGGAACTTATTGTGATGGTTCAAGCACTTCTATTCTTATGTACAAACATTACTAAAAACTGTATTAGTTTATGCTTGAGGATACAAACAAAGATTGAAACCCCTCAACAATCCTTTAAATATAGCAACAGCAGATGTTTCACTGTTCATTACCTGATGATAACGATGATTCCATCAAAGATGTTATACGGATTGCGCAGGTAATTAAAGCAGCCGAACGCCGTGATCTTGAGGATCATCTCCAGAGCAAACATGCTGGTGAAGACGATGTTACAGATCTCCAGAACATTAGTGAGCTCATCTGGCTGGACGCACACACATACACACACACACACACACACACAAAGAGAGAATGAGAATATGAAACACACCATTATCTAAAGTAATGAAGAGAAACAATCAGAGAGATTCTCATCAACTGAAAGAACAGCAGCAATTCATCAGACAAATCACCTGATATCAGCAGGTTTGTGTGAGAGTTAGTGCTGGTTCTGGGTTGGGCTTTAGCTAACATCATTACATCTACATAAAAACCAGTGTGTGTATGTGTGTGACCTGCTCATGGTGCTCTATGCCCATGCTGATGGTGTTGATGAGGATGGCCACCATGATTCCTCTGTTGAAGTATTTACTCTCCACGATACCCCACAGTTTGACCCTCATCTCCATCCACAGCTCTCGGCTCCGCTCCCGACACGCCCCCTTCTCTCTCTGACACCTGTCTGTCTCTTCTGCTGTGTCCTCCTCTGTCTCCTGATTGGTTGCTGATGCGGCAGGTGTGGCTCCATCTGCGGTGCAGTGAGAGAAGAGCTCAGAGCTGCATGCATCCTTACAAACCATCCACTGATCCATCCATCATGTGACTGCTCAATCCCCGTCCCTCTCCTCCTCACCATGTTGTTGGAGGCTCTTTTCTCCTCCGTTGGTGTTTGTTTTCTCATGCGTCTGCTCCGGTGGTTTGCAGCAGAGCGTTCTGAAGAACGCAGCGGTGCGTCGGCGCACTTTGCGGAGGACGTGGCAGACGAGCTGGAAGATCTCCTCGTAGCAGTCGCCGGGTTCAGCCAGAGAGGCCAGTGTGCTGGAGGACAGACAGGCGGCTCGCTGCTCCTGCATCAGCTGATGCTCGCGCTGTTTGGTCTCTGAAAACTGAGTCGCTATGACGACCAAACACAGGTTTATCATGAAGAAAGAGCCCACCTGTGAAGGTACGCAAAGATTCAGAGAGGGAAAAACACACACCTGTCTCATTGCAGACACACTCCCACTGCAAACACACACCTGTCTCACTGCAAACACACACCTGTTTCACTGCAATCACACACCTGTCTCACTGCATTCACTCACCTGTCTCACTGCAAACACAAACCTGTCTCACTGCATTCTCACACCTGTCTCACTGCAAACACACACCTATCACACTGCATTCACTCACCTGTCTCACTGCAAACACAAACCTGTCTCACTGCATTCTCACACCTGTCTCACTGCAAACACACACCTGTCACACTGCATTCACTCACCTGTCTCACTGCAAACACACACCTGTCTCACTGCAAACACACACCTGTCTTACTGCAAAATCACACCTGTCTAACTGCAAACACAATCCTGTATCACTGCAATCACACACCTGTCTCACTGCAAACACACACTCAACAGAACAGGTAGAAATCTCTGCCAGGTTATTATGGGATGCCCACATTATGCTTAAGAAGTTCTATAAACTAAATTTCACAGGACCATATGTATCTGTTGATAATAAAAACATTCACAAACAGGTGAACTGACTCAGATAGTAGGTTAAGAATATCAGACAGGCAATATCAGCAAAATGAATATTCAGCACGTCAAATAAAACACTGTATATTGCTCTTTTAGAACAGACTCATAAATCTGTGAGTGTGTGTGTGTGTGTGTGTGTGTGTGTGTGTGTACTTACTATAATCAGCAGAATAAAATAGATGAAGTTGTAGAATGAGTGAGCATCCATGACGTAATACATGATTTCCACCCAGCCCTCCAGAGTAATAACCTAAACACACCATCATTAGCAGAAAAAAACTTCACACATTTCTCTGGGAATGGATTTCTCTTCCAATAAGTTCAAATTAAACACAAAGAACATCAATCACATCACATGAGCAAGAAAGCTCTGCAGTGGAAACGAGTCTCTCAACAGATACCTGAAAAATTACAATCCAGGCGTATCCGATGTTGTCAAAGTTGATGGCTCCTTTGTGCGGGTTTCTGTGTCCAGTGTGGCAGCGGGTGTAGTACCGGTTCCAGTTCACGCAGAGCCCGGGTACGAAGGTGCTGGCGTTGAGGAAGGGCTCGGTCACGAGGCCCAGAGCCTGATGGTGCAGGAGATCATCCACGTCCAGACAGCACTGATGTCCCGCCACACGCCGCGCCGGCACGTCACCGCACGACATGATCCCGTTATCCTGCGGCAGAGAGCAGATGAAGGGCCTCTCGTCGTCCTCATTGGGAGAGTAGTACGGAGCAGGAAGTGCCACACCTGTTGAGCTGAGAGAAAGAAGACACAGTCAAACACGGGATGTGTCCAAAACCTAGGACAGCATCCTAACCTAGGGCATCAAAAGTGACTGATCTGATTCCTCTACATAGGGAGCGTCATGTGAAGCGCACAGGTGACTCGACTCGACAGTTGATGCCTTTGATTTAGGAGACTAGAGATGCTCCCTACATAGGCTGCGCACTAGGTTTTGGATCAGAGCCACAGCCTTCATCACAATCATGTTTACACTGATTTAGAGTATTTCTGTGGAATATAAAGAGAGCAGAATCACACACAGATGGTTTAACAGAGCCGAGAGGGTCAAAGGTTTTATTAGCGCTCCGTCTCTATGATCACAAAGGTGCCATTGAGATGCTTTTAATAAACACGAGAGCACATCACGGCAAACACACAGATCAAACACTCAGAGCAAATGAAATGAATGTCAGAAGATTACAGAGGACAAACACCATCAAAGAGAAGCTGAATGTTCATTCATCTATCTGCTGTTAACCGTCAG
Organism: Anabarilius grahami; assembly: GCA_003731715.1. NCBI lineage: Eukaryota > Metazoa > Chordata > Actinopteri > Cypriniformes > Xenocyprididae > Anabarilius > Anabarilius grahami. The sequence goes on along the minus strand of RJVU01051519.1, from coordinate 9,399,614 downwards.
CATCTCCAGACAGAGACGCTCAAGAGCTGATGTCAATAAAATACAGTAGAATATTAAAGTTTAATGCTGAAGACTGGAGTAATGATGCTGAAAATTCAGCTTTGATCGCAGGAATAAATTACATTTTACTATATATTCACATAGAAATCAGCTATTTACATTGTAATAATTTTTAATAATTTTTACTGTATTTTTGATCAAATAAATGCAGCCTTGGTGAGCAGAAGAGACTCTTTCAGAAACTCTTGCAGACGCCCAACTTTTGAACGCTAGTGTATTTATCAGATCTTCTCCTTAAAGCACTGATCAGGATGTGTTTGTAATCTCTGGTGGAACCGGAGGACAGTCAGTGGTTATTAAAGCTGCTGTTCTTCAGCGTTTTGGGTTCAGTGGGCTCTGTTAAAGACCGATGGGACAGAGATGTGTTAAAAATAGAGCAGAAGTAAGACAGGAGATTAGAGATCTCCTGCAGGGAGGGCTGGGATGGAGAGGGAATGTGGGAACACAATCCTACTGTGAGATGGAGTGAGTTCTTGTCTAAGACGTCTCAAACAAGACGCACAATAGAGCTGAATAAACACTAATATTAATGTTGAGATGTAACGGAAGTAACAACTGTAGTAACAAATGTAGGGCCAAGACTTGGTTCGTTCCATCAGTTGTTGATTGGATAATGAGATGTGGGAGTGGCACTCAAAAATAAAAGTTGGTCTAAATGCAAGTGTGTAGTCAATCATAAGAAAGGGGCGGAGTTTTATTAAAGGGGTGGTTGATTATGATTTCACTTTTCTAACTTTAGTTAGTGTGTAATGTTGCTGTTTGATCATAAACATTGATTGATTGAAACTATACTTAAAGAGCTGCTGTGCAGCCAAATATATATACCAGTTATCAGTGTAAAGCTGCTTTGACACAATCTGCATTGTAAAAAGCACTATATAAATAAAGGTGACTTGACTTGACTTGATAAACAACATCTGCAAAGTTACGACGCTCAAAGTTTAACGCAAAGGGAGATATTTTCTTTTAAAGAATTCTCTGTTTAAGGACTACAACAAACGGCTGGTAGGGACTACAACGAGTTTCTTCCCGGGTTGGTGACATCACTAACCCTAACATTTACATAAACCCCGCCCCCGAGAACACACAACGAAGGGGGCGGGGCCATGTTGGGCTGCTTTAGAGAAGAGGAAGAGTTGTTGTAGTAGAGTGTTGTTGACATGCCGTCATTTTACGCTGGACTGCTTCACAAACGAGGGTCAATTCAACGTTAATATGAACACCGTTACTGACAATCCTCATTTTGGCTGCGCGAGATTCTCCAGCTTTGTTGTTGTTGAGCTGTTACAGCTCCGCACTCTTCTGGAAAGGGGGCGGGGAGCAGCAGCTCATTTGCATTTAAAGGGACACACAAAAAAACGGCGTGTTTTTGCTCACACCCAAATAGGGGCAAATTTGACAAGCTATAATAAATGATCTGTGGGGTATTTTGAGCTGAAACTTCACAGACACATTCTGGAGACACCAGAGACTGATATTACATCTTGTGAAAGCGGCATTATAGGTCCTCTTTTAAAAGTATGTATTAATAAATGTTGATATTAACTTGAACTAACAATGTACAATACTTCTACAGCATATATTAATCTAAGCTAATGTTAAAGTCACCATGAAATCAAAATGGACAATTCTTGCTTTTTATGGAATATTACAGTATTTATTCTAAATGATTTATCGCTGCACATCATTATTGTGTTAAATTCATGTTCTGGTAATCTTGAATCAGAATATCTTCCTCTTGCAGCATCTCTTCTCTTCTCTGATGATGAGGGCGGGGCAACCTGTCACTCACATGAGATCCACCAATAGCAAACCACAACCATCCAATCAAAATCAAGCCCCGCCCGACATTTGTTGTTGTTCCTGAAGCTTTTCACTCGGATATACGTCACAATAGGGAAGAAAAGACGAGTGCAACTTCCCTTTCATGTCGACTTTAACTATTCTTATTGGATTGTGATTCGGGTGTGTGTCGTTTATGACACGTGAGACTAATCTTACAGTGAGACGAAAGCGTTTTCTGGTGAATCTGTGTACACTGCTTTCCTTAAGGACTGAAACACACACCCTCCATTATCACAGTGTGACATAACAAGGTCAAAGCCGTAATTCTCCCAGCAGCCCCTGCTGTGCGCCATCACTCATCACACAGAGAAACATTAGAGGAACGAGGGAGAGAGAGAGAGTTCAGCTCACATTTCACCCCAGAGTCAGAAGAAAGAAATATGAAAGTATTTTTCATGTTTGTTTGTTTTTTAAATGTATTTTTAAGACCATTAAAGTCAAGTCAGTCAGTTTTATTTGTATGGCGTTTTGCAGAAAGCAGCACTTTGTTTTTAAAGAAAATCAGGATGTGAATGTTTATAATATCTTAATCTCTTCATGCCTTATTGTTGCATTTAGCGGATTAAAGCTGAGCAATAATATAGTTTACCTTTTTGTAAAATCGGCATGAAATGAAAATTGACAAATGCAAGCTTTTTTTGATTAAAAATTATGAGGTTAAAACAATATAACTGCACAAATGAATCATTCACAATAAAATCAATAACATGCATTTAGAGGAAAAGATAACCCTATTTATTTTGGAAATGCATGCTGTTGATTTTATTGTGAATGATTCAATTGTTCACCTCATCAAAATGTCATAATTGGATCCTCCAGTGAAACGACGAATGGTGACTTATGATTTACTTCTCTGATCATTTATTCAGCGTAACCCCGCCCCTTTATTATAATCAAATGCAAGCCCCACCTCCATCAACAGCTGATTGAACCACATTCCCTACATTTTTTTCTTTTCCAGTAATCGATTACACTTGAACATACATCAAAATACAGAAGAAAAGATCTGTCACTACTTGTACATTGAGATGTTAAGATTTTAAACCACTGTGTGAGTGAACTGAGATTCTACACAGCCATAAAACTGTATTTTTCATTATTTTCTGAATATATTTTTAACCCAATGATCAATTGCTCCTTTCATATGTCACTGATTCTTGAGACACAGAAAGATGACAGTTAAACTCACATTTACTGCATACGGTACTGATTCTCAATCATTAATAATGATTTCTGTTCACTGAAGCAGCTCTGTGACGCCGTGCGCTTCAGTGAGGGATCCGCAGTGTGCTCTAATGAGGGATCATCACGACAGTCTTCAGCCCCCGTGAGGCTCAATAAAGGCTGTGAGTTTACACTGGTCAGGAGCAGCACGACCCTCAACGCAGGAGGTTCAAACCCCAGGAGAGCCTTCAGTCATGTGAATGTGAACCAGAATAGAACTCACGTTCCATCAGAAACCAACAAGAAAGAAGAACCAGAGCCCGATCAGGAGGATGAAAATCAGCTCTGCTATTTTAAAGGCTCCTAATATTGTTTTAGAGTCTCCTACAACAGGTTCACATTCATCCAAGGTCAAAAAACACTTTAATTTTCTCATAATATTCACTGCAGCATTAGTTCTTTTCTCTCAGTGTCTGAAACGCTTCGATCAAGGATTCGGTCTCTCTAAACCCCGCCTTTCTGAGAGCTGCTCTGCTCTGATTGGTCAGATGACCCAGTCTGCTGTGATTGGTCGGAAACCAAGCGCTCATTAGCATATCTGAATTTAAGCTCCTCCTCAGCTACAACTACAGTGTTTGAGGGCGGGGCAAAGCAGACGCTGTTCAGCCAATGAAGACCATAGACTGGCATTATGCAAATTAGTCACATAGGTCCAGCAGGAAGTGAGACGACTCGTTTCAGGCAGTTCTGAATCACTTCTTTCTTTTGGGAGACAAAAACTCCATTTATCTGCACTATGAAATGTTGCAGACCTTTTACATTCACAAACAGCTCTATTACACACTGCATGAAAGGTCACATCTGAAAGAGCATAATAGGAGCACCTTCGTTACAGTCAGTGGTGTTCAGACTCACAGGGTGAAGTTCTCCTCCGGGTAGCAGCGGTTACGCAGAAGCCCCGCCCACAGCTGCACGCCGATGATGCCGAAGATGAAGAAGACGAAGAAGCAGAGCAGCAGCACGTTCCCCAACATCGGCAGTGTGTCCAACAGCAGATTCACCAGGATCCTCATGCCTGACACACACACACAACATCACATCACAAATCCCAAAAACCTTAACTTGATTTAACAAGTTAAAAACTTGAGCAAGAGCAGAAGAGCTGCGTTTGGGGACAAACTTTCCGAGAGTAGAGCTTTCTGACATGTAAAGATGTAAGAATCTGTGAAGGCGTTTCTGACTGTCGTTCATCCTCTGATCTGCAGGAGAGAGTTTGGAGGTGTAGTCGTGTGTTTCCAGTGCTGTGAGGTGAAGTTAACGCATGTAAATAACTCACTTTACTGAGAGTTCGGAGAAGCTGAGAGAGTCTCAGTCGAGCTTTAATCAATGGGACCCTAGGAACCCTCAGACATCATTCATGACTGAGATACTATCATTATTTAATAACATTTTGAATTTATTTTTATATATTTTTAGTTTTCTTGTTAATGTCAATTTTTAGTTTTTTGTTATGCTTTTTTTTTTCTGGAAAATGATAACAAATATCACTCATTACACTGCAAAAAAAGTAAGTTCTTCCTCAGTGTTTCTGTCTTGTTTTCCAGCACAAATATCTAAACATTCTTAAATCAAGATACATTTACTGGAGAAGAGAAATGACTGAAGATGACTTGTTTTCTAATAAATAAAAACATAAAGAGAAATGAAATGAA
>RJVU01051519.1:9368639-9381532 GCA_003731715.1 Anabarilius grahami | reverse complement strand
ATATTACATCGTGGGGACCAAATGTCCCCACGATGTAATAAAAACCTGAGTTCACCTACATCGTGGGGCCCAGCCAGCGGTCCCCACGAGGGAAATGGATTAATAAACATACTAAATGATGTTTTTTTGAAAATGTAAAAATGCAGAATGTTTCCTGTGATGGTTAGGTTTAGGGATAAGGGGTAGTGTAGGGGGATAGAAAATACAGTTTGTACAGTATAAAAACCATTACGCCTATGGAGAGTCCCCACTAAGATAGCAAAACAAACCTGTGTGTGTGTGTGTGTGTGTGTGTGTGTGTGTCTGTGTGTGTGTGTCTGTGTGTGGTCTCTCAATCTCCATGGCAATAACAGCTGCTGTGGGTCGTAATTGAAAGCAACGAGAAAAAATAGAACAAAGAAATTGGAAAAGAAAATAAAGCGAACCGAGTCGAGAGAACATGAGGCTGATAATGATGGATGAGCCACAGATGGAGGAGTTCAAACATACAGGAGTCTAAACAAGACACGAAGCTGAAGTGTGTCATTTCTGCATCACATGGATTTAAAGAGGATCTATTCTGCTTTTGTCCATCTTCATCTTTCTTTAGTGTTGCTGTTTGAGGATAAAAAAGCTCTGCAAAGTTCCAGTTCTTCTCTAGATCAGTGTCAGTGTTTCTGAACCCCTGAAACGCCTCCATTGTAGTCTTGAGTTTTCTTCACAATATTCCTTATTTAAATAATTCATACGCAGAATAAAGGGGCGGGGCCTGCTTGAGTTACTTAGTAGTGTGTTGAAACTGTCTGAACATTAAAGTGACACAAACTATCAGAAGTTCATCTAGAGCAGATCTTCCAGAGCAGATCAGGCCGTTCTCTGATAAACCCAGTCAATCCCTGGAGCTCTGAAGAGATGAACAGGAACAACTACAGCTACACCCTTACAGACGTGTCTGGATCCATCACTGAGATCTCAGAGGCTCAACATTATCAAGTGTATTTCACAAAATCAGAATTATTCTGTGAGCAAAACATGTTGCCACAATGATGGAGGTGTTGCTATGCATTTTCGAGGGTGTTCTGAGTGCTGAGGTTAACCCGAACATCGACTGGATATTAAACTGCAAATGATTCAGCGCCGTCTCTATGTGTGTGTGTGTGTGTGTGCGTGTGTGTGTCTCTGATGACAGACATTCAGCGCTGATGATCAGTGGATAATGATGACTCTTCACTGGTCTTTTGTTCATGTGTAAGACAGAAAGAGACTCTGATTTGAATATTCTCCATAAACATGAGAAAAAGACACTGAGAGACACTCCCTGAACCACAAACACTGATCCACTGAGTGTTTGTTTGTTTGTTGTGTTTCAGTGGTGAAGCTGAAGTCAGATGTTAATTACCTCTCATCTCGTGAATCACAGAGACGCTGTTAACATGACATTTACCAACCCAACACACACTGATCACCTTCACCTCTGAGAGCGACAACAAACATTACGAGAATATCACACAATATCTAGATGATCAGCATCTCAACAGACCTCAATAAACCTCCAGCTACACACACACACACACACACGCAGTTACTACACACACGCACATATGCACACACTCTCTCACACACACTCACAAGCTTCACCGTGTTTCTCTCTGAAATGTAAAAGCAAACTCTACAATGCTTTGACAAATTCTGCTAGTGAAGAACCATGACTGATCGGTCAAAAACAAGAACACACTAAACTAACCATAAACCACCAGCTCCAAACGACACAAGTACTTTACATGTTAGATGAGAGTACAAAAGTTAAACAAATGTCATATCTGAGGAAGATCTAGGTTGACCAAGTTTACCATTAACTCTTTCCCCAGTTTCCAGCCACCGCCAGCATTTTGATCATTTTACTTTTCATGCCTCTCAGAATATTTTATTGTATGAATATCTGATCACACAATAAAACCAGCTTTATGCATTATTTTTTATCAACACTTGAAGGCGGGTGAGTTTCATAAAGCAGCAACATTTTGAAGCAAAACCTGAGAAAAAGCGTGTTTTTTTCAAAGTCTTTGTCCGGATCAGATTCAGAGCGATGATCAAAACACAGTCCATCAACATCTCAAAGCTTCACAGTCGTTTCCCCTTTATGGTTCAACATTTCATTCAGTAACATCGTTCAATGTTTGATGATCGTGTTATTTATGTGCGTCGGCAATGCTTCTGTCGCTTGTTTCTGCTTCTTCTTCGCTTGTGTTTTGATCAGGAGATTCAGTACTCTTTCAGAAGATGCGTAATATCGCCCTCTACTGTATAACAGTGAAAACATGGATTGCAGGAAAAACTCGCCAATAAAAGTTAAAGGAGACTTTCATAACATTATTCAAATAAATTCTTCCACTGTGGCTGATTATCATCATCAGTTTCCAAACTAGACTAACCTGAGCATCTGAGTTCAACTGACGCGTGTGATTCCAGCAAATACAGACACTTGAATCACCCAAACAGAGAGACTCAGTGATCATAAGATTCATTCACACACACACAGTCTGACAGCCGGACAAACACCTGAGAGCCTCTTCAGAGCCATTCTGATCTTCATAAAAGATGCCTGACATTTAGACTCTTTATTCACTGCTGGAGCTGAAGAAACGAGAGAGGACAGAAGAGAAGAGGACGAGAGACACTGACACACTGAGAGAGAGAGAGAGAGAGAGAGAGAGAGGGTATGATGTCATCTCTGCACACAAACACTGGTGTCTGAAGAGGTCAAGCATCAGAGAGACTCTAAACTCACACTAGACTGAAGATCATCCAGTATGTTCATATTCTGACATCATCCATGTGTCAATCACAGTGATCTGATGTATGTCTGAAGAACAGCAGGAGACGATCAATGCAGGTCTACAGCACAGACTCCTGCTGTTGAGCACATCTTGGTGACGCACACAGTACAGCGGGTTTCTACTCACACGTCAATCTACATCACTGGAGGAAGACTGAGACCTAAACACTGCCGTTCGCCTAAATGATGCTTCAGATAATCAACACAACAACTCTACAATGAAACAAAAGGAGGAACGACATTTGGACAGCCAACACACTTTTATTACTTAAAGGATTAGTTCAGTTTTAAATAAACTTTTCCTGATAATTTACTCACCCCCATGTCATCCAAGATGTCTGTGTCTTTCTTTCTTCAGTCGAAAAGAAATTAAAGAAATAAAAATTATATGTTTTAACCTTAAATGCTCATCTTGAACTAGCTCTCTTCTTCTTCTCCTCCTCTATTAGAATTCCAGCAGTGTAGACACTGCTAAGCGTAATACTGCCCTCCACAGGCCAAAGTTTGAACAAATTTTTATATGCAATATGCTAGTTCAATAGTATATAACAATTAGTTCAAACTTTGGCCTCTGGAGGGCAGTAATACACTTAGCAGAGTCTACACTGCTGGAATTCTAATAGAGGAGAAGAAGAGAGCTAGTTCAAGATGAGCATTTATGGTTAAAACTTATATAATTTTCAATTTTTTTCAGAAAATGAGTNGTTGAAGGTCAAAATTAGTTTCACTGCAGCTTCAAATTGTTCAAAATGATCCCAGATGAGAAATAAGGGTCTTATCTAGTGAAACCATCGCTAATTTTCTGAAAAAAGTTTTAACCAAAAATGCTCATCTTGAACTAGCTCTCTTCTTCTTCTTCTCTATCTGAATTCCTGCTGTGTAGACGCTGCTAAGTGTATTACTGCCCTCCACAGGTAAAAATTTGAACTAATTTTTATATGCAATATGCTATTTCAATATTATATAACAATTAGTTCAAACTTTGACCTGTGGAGGGCAGTAATACACTTAGCAGCAAACTTATATAATTTTAAATTTTTTTCGGAAAATGAGTGATGGTTTCACTAGATAAGACCCTTATTTCTCATCTGGGATCGTTTTGAACAATTTGAAGCTGCAGTGAAACTAATTTTGACCTTCAACCGTTTGGTGCCCATTCAAGTCTACTATAAGGAGAAAAATCCTGGAATGTTTTCATCAAAAACCTTAATTTCTTTTCGACTGACGAAAGAAAGACACGAACATATTGGATGACATGGGGGTGAGTAAATTATCAGGAAAAGTTTATTTAAAAGTGGACTAATCCTTTAAGATGAGTACTTCTACTGTCAAACAAGCAGAGCAAATCACAATTTTTAGGTGAAAAATCATGATCTGAATTTTTCCTAAATCATGCATCCCTAGTTTCATCACATCAGATCTTTTTTCACACTCAGTAGCATGTTAGATATTCCTCATCACGAGCCTGTGCTGTATGAGTTATCCATGTCTGATCTCAGATAAACAAACATGGCCCAAGCATCACATAAAAAACACTCTATCACTTCAGATGTCAGTCAGACTGTGTAAGTGGGCGGTTACTGGCCAGAATAAACCAATTATATGCCAACTGAACGCTGTGCAGGACTAGAGTTGACATTTCAGAAGAGTTCTGCTCCATCACATTTGAGCTGAAATAACAGGCATTATAAGTAAGAGAATCTTTAAGAGGGAAAATATCCAGCAGTAATATCTCACACACACACTGTAATTATATTCTCAGAACAAAAACACTAAAGCGTACGGCTCCGCCGCTGATTTATCATTATATTGTGTCATTATATTTTCATCACAGAAAACGGTTCATTATTATTCATAGTTGAGCTGAAAGTCACCCTGGGAATGAGAAGATGTTCGCCGCTGAAGCAGAGCGTGTCCTATGCAGACGCCATGTGACATGGTTAAACCGCATGTTTCGTATCGTAAGTGTGACGATGAAATCCATTGTTTTTCCTCAAATTCCATTTTATTTGATCCTAGATTCCATTTTTTCTGTAATGTTTTAATGGTCAAATTAAATTTTATTAATTAAAAAGCATGTCTAATGAACTGAAATCATGTAACTTAGATAGAATAGAGTTGAACACCAATTTATTTAGTTTAACAAAAAAACAAAAAAAAACATTTTTAGGGCCCTATGAAATCCATTTTATTTTATCCCAAATTCCGTTGTTTTGTTTTTTTTTTCAGTTTTTCTGGAATGTTTTAATGGTTGAATTAAATTGTAATTAAAAGCATGTATAATTAATTGAACTCATGAAATATATTGAATTTATCATTAATTTATGAAAAGTTTAACAAAAAGTATATTTTTAGGGCCCTATGAAATCCATTTTATTTTCCCCAAATTTAGTGTTTTCCATTTGAATTTTTCTGGACTTGGATTTATTTGTTTAATTAAATTTTAATAATCAAAAAGCAGGTTTAATCAATTGAATTCCTAAAACTTTAACAACTTAATTTATGAAGGTTTTTACAATAATAAAGCCCTATGGAATGTTTTATTTTTTTTCAAGATTTTTTCTTTTGTCAGTTTTATTTTTTTCTGGTTTTATGATTTATATAATACACTGTCTGTGCTTCCTATGAAATCCATTATTTTTCCCAAATTCTGTTTTATTTTATCTCTGATTAATTTTTTTCTGTTTTAAATTTTTCTGGATTCAGTTTTTTTCCATTAAAATCTTTCTAGAATGTTTTAGTGGTTAAATTAATTAACTTAAAAGCAAGTCTAATCATGAAATCCTAAAACTTGTGAAATGCAAAAACAATTTGAAATCCATTTTATTTTATCCCAAATTCTTTTTTTTTTTTTATTTAATTTTTCTTGATTGAGTTTTTTTTTTTTTTCAATTTAAATTTTTCTAGAATAATTTTTTCAAATGTATTCTTTTGTTAGTTTTATTTTTTCTGGATTTATGATGTAATACAAAATTCTTATCACTTTGAGAAGTGCTATTCATTCTACTGCACAACAGTAATATATTTCTGTCACAATTTCTTCAAGTTAAACTGAACTTTTAAAATTAAAAATCACACACAAAATCTTTATCACATTGTGCCCAGTTCACACAGTGTTCAAGTTAAACGCGCAGACGTTAAAGGATATGGGCTGGACACCATCCGGATGCACCAGTTGCGAGGACACGTGGTCTGTTTGAGGCAGAAGAAGACGATGGGCGCCAACTCTGGGTACGGGACGACCAGAGCGCTCGACTCACTGCTGACATCATCAGCCACTTCCTGCTCCGCCGGCCCCGCCTCCTCCTGCTCAACAGGCTCCGCCTCTTCTTCAACAAGCCCATCCCAGCCAGGAGAGGCATGCAGGTCCACATGTGGCTCCGCCCCCACCGCGGCAGGCCCCTCCTCCTCTGATGTCATGGCTTTGGACACGCCTGCAATGAAAGAGAGCACTAATGAAGTTAAACTAGGAACACCAAGCTCTTTTATAACAGAGTTTTCCTGAAGTCCTTGGAAGAGTTAATCCTGCACACATTTATCTATTAATACAGATGAATAAATGAGTTTGTCGAGCGGTTGGTAAAGCTGGACTGCTGGTGAAAGCTAAATAAACGTGTTGGTTATAAATACTCCTGTAGCTGCACATAAAGAACGAGCTGCTTTAAATAACACTGAAGGTCTGAAGAAACATTCTGTTCTTCATATTTCAGTGTTGATTGTATGAAGAGATAATTCAGTCAGAAATGATCATTTATTCACCCTTATGTCATTGGAACTCAAAAGAAGATATTTTGAAGACTTAAATTTCCATACAATGAAAGTCAGTGTGGTCCAGTATTGTTGTTGACGTTCTTCAAAATATCTCTTTTCTGTTTGGTGAGTAAATGATGACAGAACGATCATTTTTAGGTGAGCGATCCCTTTAGTGTGAAGAATATTCCATGTGTGTCGGTTCTGGAGAAAGACAACTTCCAGCAGAGATAGATACAAAACAGTCTGATTTAAACCATGAGTTAACTAACTAGTTACTCATTTAATCAGAGTTGTGGTGTTCATGTGTCTCAAACAGTTTGATCATGACGCTTGTGCTTCAATTCCCACTGAACACATGACTGGGAACATGTACACCGTGAATGAAATGTCGCTTTTGATAAATGTGTCTGTCACATGAACAAATGTGAAGGTATTTACTCACAAAGATCGTTTTCACTCACATTAGCACACTGATGAGTGTTTATTTTGGATCTGTCAGTGTAATGATCCCTGTTATGTTCCCCAACACAATCTGTTTAACCTGTTCACCATCTCAATCCATCTCCTTCCCTCCCTGTGTGTGTGTGTGTGTGTGTGTGTGTGTGTGTGTGTGTGTGTGTGTGTCCAAATGTCTGAACAAAGACAGTAAAGCCTGAAATCAGCTACACTGTGTCTCCACAGGGTAAACAGATGAATAAACACACCAAATCATGTTTTCATTAATATGTAAAAATGCAGAGATGTTACAGTAAGGAACACAGTCTGAGGGTTTCCAGGTCAGACAGACGCAGCTGGAGCCGAACACACACACACACACACACACACAGGTTTGTTTTGCTATCTTAGTGGGGACTCTCCATAGGCGTAATGGTTTTTATACTGTACAAACTGTATTTGCTATCCCCCTACACTACCCCTATCCCTAAACCTAACCATCACAGGAAACATTCTGCATTTTTACATGTTCAAAAAAACATCATTTAGTATGTTTATTAATCCATTTCCCTCGTGGGGACCGCTGGCTGGTGATGTAGGTGATCTCAGGTTTTTATTACAATCGTGGGGCCATTTGGTCCCCACGAAGTAATATAAACAAGAACACACACACACACACACACACACAGGTGTTTTACTATTCATATTCTCACTGACACCTGAGTCAACTAAGCTGAAGTGAGTCTCCTGCTTCTCAGGTGTTTGTCAGACTGCCACTAGAGGCCTTGATATAATTCAAGCAAAATCAAAATGTGATGTCATCTCGAACAAAACCAGGCAAAAACGATGTTCATTTCTGGAGTTCAAAACAGCTTTCCAAAGTTAACTTTCCAAAAAAGTTCACTCCAGCTGGTAGATGCCTTCAAACTGCCATTGGTCCGTGTGGTGATGATGTATTAAGTGGGTGTGGCTCTGAGGCTCCGCCTTCTTTGAGGTGTAAATTTCTCCAGTTCATTTCTTCTGTTCAGACCATCGAGGTCGGGCGCGAGTAAAAACATGAACACGCTGGAGAGCTGTTTTATTTTATTTTGGTGTTTAATAAAGCAATCTACTGTATAAAGTTCTGTTAAATTCATGCATTCACAAAACGACAAACACAACAAGATCAATCTAGAAGAGCAGAGAACTTCAGTACAGAATGATTCCTTCATTGTGTCACTTTTGAGTAGGTACTTATTTTGAATAAGTGTGAATAAGTTGTTATTTTGAATTATTACGTGACAACAAAAAAAGTAAGTTTGGTTCTTTATAGTATGAATGTATGAATCTGGACTAACTACATTCGCCGTGCTGTGAATTCAGACATACTTTTGTCACATACTGTTTTTCGCACACTATATAGTAGGAAAATATGATATTTCGGACGCAGCCTGAGTGTGTGCGTCTCCTCCCGTCGCTCTTCCAATCAGCAGGAGATGCAGGTGCCTCATTGTGGGATCCAAACTAATGACATTTGCATACGGCCGTTTCTTTATTTACCTAACGAACACCTGCTGCAATGACCTTGGCCATCACAACAGACTTAAGATCCTTCACATTGAGGTCGGTTTTACACTCAATGAATCATGGCAGTGTTTATGAAGTATCTGCATGCATTTGCTTGCATTTTAAGCATCATATTTACAAAATGATTTAGAATCAACATAAATCTGTTAATTGTGGGAATGTAATGCACATTCAGTTCATTAGTACTATTACAATAAACATAATTCTTACTCATTTATGTATGACTGACAAATATGCATCACAGTAAGTGTATTGTTTTGTTTACAGTGTGTTAAAACTGTAAAAGAAAAGAAATGCAGATAAATCAATAACGAGTGAAGCTGGAGCATCTCATGAGAAGAGACGTTTACAGACATGAGAGAAAAACTACATCTGGTCGAAATCTGACGGCTCAGAGAGAGAGAAAGCCATGAAAAACTAGCTTTGACGTAAAATATTACTATTACAGGTGAAAACCTGGGAGAAAATATGACACAAACAGATGTGTGTGCCGAGAATCTGACGTCTGTTTACAGTCGGAGCGGAAATCTGCTGTATAAACATCCTGACGGACACAAACCTCCATCTCACTCGCGCTCTTTAAAGGAGTCACATGACGGAAAACAGCACTGCATTCACTCACAAACCTTCATGACATCACATGATCTCATTAACATATGACAGACTGATGGACAGCCAATCAAAGCACAGATCATTTACATACAGAACTAAATGAGTCCGAGTCTGTAATGTACAGTAGCCTGTTTGATTGTAACGGTCAAGAGAAACTAAATTCTGACCGTATAATTTTAAATCCTACAGAATAAGGTGCTTTAATCTGTTAAATCTGCTGTGTTTTGTCACTGCAGCGCTGGTAAAAATAGCATGTGATGTGTGTAATAAATCAGCGGTGTGTGTTTCCTGTCTGAGAGAGAAGCAGTAATCTGTTCCTCGTCCGTTGGGCCCTATGATTTGCGTGATGCAGAAAACTCAGAATCACAGAATCCGGTCATAAAAATGGAATTTACTGAATAAGGTGGAATGTCATGGAATTTGGCATATTTTGGATGAATAAATCAGACGTAGAGCTGCACACTGAATCAAATGGCAATATGGACTAATGTGTGTGAATATTAAAGGGTTAGTTGATTCTGTCATTAATTGCTCGCCCTCATGCCGTTCCACACCCGTAAGACCTTCGTTCATCTTCAGAACACAAGTTAAGATATTTTTGATGAAATCTAAGAGCTTTCTGACCTCCGATAGACTGCAGTGTTATTACCACTTTCAAGATCCAGAAAGGTTCCAGGGGGAACAATCCAACTATCTCCATTGCGTGAAGCTGCTTCCTTGTCATCTCTGACTTATATAAAAAAAAAGAACAATGTCTAAAAGCTGCTGTGTGACAGGGTGTACAGCAAACAAGCTAAAAATCCCAGAACTAAGTTTTTATAAGCTGTCGACACACAAAAAACGAGCGTTTAAGGACACAAAAGTGGATACAGGCAATTGAGACAGAGCGCAGTTACTCTGAGAACTACGCCCACTGGAGGGGAACGTAATCGGCGACAGTAAATATAATATATAAAACTGACATTTGGATATTTGACTTACCAGTGACAAAATGTTTACTGCACACGTAGGCATACTGAGGCACACTGAGTGTCAGGATCACACAATTTACCCATTCTTCCTGCTGATGCTTCACGTCTTCTTGCCTGCATCCACTTTTGTCTCCTTAAAGGCTGGCTTTTACGGTTCGGTAGCTTATAAAAACTTAGTTCTGAGTTTTTTGGCTTGTTTGCTGTACACCATGTCACACAGCAGCTTTTAGACATTGTTCTGTCTTTTGTTAGAAGTAAGAAATGACAAGGAGGTAGCTTCATGCAATACAAAGTCAATGGAAAGGGTTGGATTGTTTTCCCCCTCCAGTGTGGGCGTGGCCTAAATATGCTCTGTCTCTATATCTTCTCTTCTGTGTCATTCTCATATGCTGTTTACGTTCTACGCCAGAATGACCAGCTGAGATGATGCAGAGACGATGCAAAGACTACGCTGAGACAACACTGAGACAACACAGAGACGACGCTGAGACAACGCTGAGATGATGCAGGGAAAATGCAGAGACGAAGCAGAGATGACACTGAGATGATGCCGAGACGACACAGGGAAAATGCTGAGACAACACTGAAACAATGTAGGGAAAATACAGAGACGATGCAGAGATGATGCTGAGATGACGCAAAGACGACGCTGAGACAACGTTGAGATGACGCAGGGAAAATGCAGAGGCGATGCTGAGATGACGCAGAGACGACACCAGGGAAAATGCAGAGGCGATGCTGAGATGACGCAGAGACGACACAAGGAAAATGCATGAAAAAATGCAGCGACAATGCAGAGACAACGCTGAGATGACGCTGAGATGATGCAGAGACGACGCTGAGTCAATTCAGAGACAACACTACATCATAAAAGAGTTGCAGATTTAAACTAATTAGTTAGCCATCACTGCTCATTTGCATGAAGTTAAACTTCTCTCAACGTTGTGACAATGACATGCCCCCATCACAGCACCTACAGTCACAGAAACCACATCACATTTCTGAGGAAACTGAAAAAGAGCTTTACTAGTGTATGATATGACGCTTTTCTGTCTGAATATGATTTCCTGTCTTTATGAGGTATTATGAGCTCCATTCGTCTGCTGATCTCTGCAGGAGCGTGAGTCGCGTTCAGCTCGCGAATGATGAGGGTCATCATGAAGAACTGGGACACTGTGAATAACACATTACTGTAATTCAAACACTGCAGCTCTCTGATGCCGACTCGAACCCAGACAAACACACACACAGTGGCCCATCTGAAGATACAGAACATTTATGATACAGAATCACTCAAAACAACTGAAGACGCACATCTGTGAGCACAGAGCTCATTCCTTCTGCTCTGAAACACAAAGAAAACAAACGCGAATGTTCAGTGTGATTACAGGACCTCGACATCCACACACAGAAATATCTCAGGATCTATAAGCTCACGTCTATATTGAGCTCTATATAATCCACACAGCGTAAACACACACACACAGCTCACGTTGCATAACGTGACAATTTATATAAGTGTAAAACACACACCTACACACTCTTGTTTAACAGAGTCAGAAACAGAGGGAGGTAAAGAATGAGACACAAGACGAAACAGAACAAGAAAACGTGCAAATACAGAACACACACACTCTCACACACTCACTCACTCACACACATAGCCTACTCACTAGCTGTGTTTCCATTACCCTTCAAATTGCGCAAATTGTAATTGCGAATTGAAATAAAGTTTAATGGAAACACGTGAATTTTGCAACAACTCCAAAATATCGCAAAAAAGTTTTTGCGTTCGCATGAGGTGGTTTTTCAGGCAATTCGAAAAAGGAAAGAGCAATGGAAAGAGTTTTTTTGCATTTACAGGTCACCTGACGAACAGTCACATCATCATTCTTTAAAGATGGTGCAGTATGTTTGAACAGAAGACGAGACAGGGTGTGCTTTTCTTTTCTTATTTATGCATCTCTTTCTTCGCGCCTCAGCTTCACCCCATAGATGCAACGGCAGGATGCAAGAAAAGAAAACAAGGACCTGGTAATTGAAGAAAATCTTATTTGTATATTGGAATATTCTTGATCTCTCGAGCGTCAGTTTGAAGCGTCATCAGCTGCGCTCGAGTTTGTTGAAGTTTGACATCTAATACTAATAGTATTTATCTATTGACAATTAATAATTAACATAATAGAAACTAATAGTATTAGATGTCTATGCACCTGTGCATCCTTGCTCATAGCTCCTCAGGAAGCTTTCTCACTCCTCGTTCCTCACCTCCTCGCGGTGCATTTATAGAATTAAAATGGCCTTCGAGATTTTCTTTGATCGGTTTCCAGGTCACAGGCTGGAGGATGGAGGAGCGAAGAAATGAGGAAGCATCCATTGGAGTATTGAAAAGCACCCAGGGAAGCATATATGAGGGAGAAGGGCTTCCAGAAGTCGTGGCAAATATTACGCTCCAAATAAAGCTCTCAGAAAGAAGTATCTTTTAGAAAATGACTCATCGCGAGAGTTTTAGTCGCATAACATCAGTTAATGGAAACGGCGTCATTTTGTAACAGTTTTCTATCGACATTTAGAAAGTATCGCAAAAGATTTGCGCAAATCTGTAATGGAAATGCGCCTACTCTCACACTCACTCACTCACTCACTCACTCACTCACTCACACAATCACACAATCACTCACTCACTCACTCACTCACTCACTCACACACTCACACACTCACACACTCACTCACACACTCAC
>RJVU01051519.1:9330931-9357931 GCA_003731715.1 Anabarilius grahami | reverse complement strand
GTGTGTGTGTGTGTGTGTGTGTGTGTGTAAATGACAGCAAATAAATGAAATCATGTCATGCGTTACCTTGAGCGTTCATCTGTGATTCACACTGGACAGACTGTGATTTACCTGCGGTTCTCCCGGACAGGCCCGTTCTCACACTATTTATGGCCAGAGCTGCTGGTTTAATAACTGGATGGGTTCAGTCCAGCGCTGGAGAACTAAACCAGAGCGTCCACTGTCTGCAGCTGATCCAATATTAATGCAGTCATAACTCACAGACACTGCGGGCCGGACACTTACTGACCCCGGCATGTTCTGTGAGCTCAAAGCAGACGCTTCAGTCCGTTCAGAACCACACAGAGCTGTGAGAGAGAGATCTCTGACCCGTAACACGCCGCTCTGCTCCTCGATGCAATTAGCACACGAGTTTAATGAGAAGAAACCATTAAAAGTGTTTGTGCGTGTGATCTAGAACAAGGTCTGAGTTATTAGTTTTATTGATCCAGAAGTTGAATTGGGTTTCAATTCCACAACAGGATCTCAAACACAAGCAGAGACACACTACAGCTCTCCAGAGGTTTCTTTATGATCATATTCTGGTAAAAAGGCAAGCGCTTGCTGTTCAGTAAGCATGTTTTCACTTAATCTTCCCTCTACGATAAGTACGGTCAAAGACCAGCATCCCCACCGGACCAATCCACATCTAGAGATCATGTGAGAGAGACACGGGACGCCCACACGGAGAGAGACGAGTTAGCAGAGATGCAGAACGGATTAAAACTTTACAGATATATGTATATCTTGTCGAGTTTAACAGAGAAGAAACATTGGTAACACTTTAAGAAGCATGAAGGTCAAACCCCCAAATGTGACACTGGAGCGTAACAGATCATGCAAAAACATGAACAAGATTGAACGAAACAAGCCATCAATTCACCAAAACATAAAACCATGAGATTGTGTCGTTCCAAACCTGTATGACTTTCTTTCTTTCTTCTGTGAAACACTAAAGGAGATATTTTAAAGGTGCCCTAGAACACTATTTCACAAGGTGTAATATAAGTCTAAGGTGTCCCCAGAATGTGTCTGTGAAGTTTCAGCTCAAAATACCCCCCAGATTTTTTATTACACAATGTTTTAACTGCCTATTTTGGGGTGTAAAGTGCACCAAATGTGATGTGTACATGTGTCTCACCTCTGAAAAAAAAAATGCTTTTTGAAGTTTCATACAGAAAAAAGGTGAAGTTTCAAGGATTTTGGGGGGTTCATGTTCCTTCCTCTCATAAGATTGCGTAATGTTGAATTTTCATGAACTGCAATGTTTTTGGTTTTATGTCAATGTTTTATGATACACGATGAACAGTATTAGATTTGTTTTTAACTGTCTACATTTGCAATTTAAATAATATTCTCGAAAAACGTAATGAAATTCAAGGAATATACAGCATTATTCAGCAAAAGAGAATGGAACAAGCACAAGATATTGGAAAATAAGTATAAGATGTTGTTTATATTTACTGCTAAAGCTTATAATAGCACCAATTGATTCAATACAAACAAAATTTTTGAGGAAAAATATTAACTATATACACTTACACTTATTCTAAGTTATTTCCACTTTTGTACGTTGTTGCCATATGGCAACATATCATAAAGTACCTTAAAATAATATTTAAAAAAAAAAATTTTTTTTTACAGCACTTAAAGTTAAGCCATTCTAAGAAAATAAAAAAAGTCAAATTTTTTTTTTATAAATTTATCATAATGCGTGCGGTAGAGGGTTAAAACTGCACCAATTCAGTGCGTGTCCCCTTTAAATGCTCGTACTCCCCGTCCCCAAGCTCGCAGGAGTCACAACTCTATAATAGTTCACACAGCTAATATAACTCTCAAAACGGATCTTTACAAAGTGTTTGTGGTGCAGCATATCAGATCACGTAAGTATGGCATTTATTTGGATGTTTACATTTGATTCTGAATGAGTTTGATAGTACGCTGAGGCTAACGAGGCTAAAACTACACTGTTGGAGAGATTTATAAAGAATAAAGATGCGTTTATGAATTATACAGACTGCAAGCTTTTAAAAATGAAAATAACGACATGGCTCTGGTCTCCGTGAATACAGTAAGAAACGATGGTAACTTTAACCACATTTAACAGTACATTAGCAACATGCTTACGAAACATTTAGAAAGACAATTTACAAATATCACTAAAAATATCATGATATCATGAATCATGAACAGTTATTATTTATCCCAGAGTCCTGCACGGGTCCATTTTTGGAGACCCGCCCCCGTCCGTACCTGCAAAGTTCAGCACCAGATCCGACCCGCCACCCGTGATTAATCACACATGCTAAAATCATTCCAATTAAAGTGCTTTTTTTTTTTTAAAGTTAAAGTTCTTAACTTTAAAAAAATTCTTTAAAGTTAATTTCATTTTGTATTAATTGTATCTTAATTTTAATCAATATTTAATCAACCAATTGCTTGTATTTAATAAATAAGAAATAAATATAGCAGACAATAGATGATCACGACACGGAGGCGCCGGGGAGAACTGGAGCTCGTATCATAAATGAACTAAAACTCAGCGTATAAGGTAACTTAGCCTACTTGCCTCACAGACCTGAGGAATATATCTATATTGGAATGTCTACTTTTAAACAGAGCAATTCAAAACGAAAGAAAACAGACTGCTCTCTGCTTATGTAATCCGAATGAAATGTGCATTTCTCTCAGGCGCGTTCACTACTGCGAAGATCGCGAGTCAGCATCGTCAACTTCATCTTTGCAGCCACTGACACAGAAAACACTTGTTTAATAATAAACAATTAACATGTCTCCTTGCTATATTTTACATAATCATAATCATTAGGCTACTTTTTTTGCCGGTTCTTTGTGACAGCTTTTAGGTGCTTTATTGGCAGCGCAACCCTTACATGTTAGTCTACATGAACTCTGGTGAGTTGAGATTTCCCATTTTCGAATCCATTCAGCCGATCTCCGGGTCTGGCGGTACCACTTTTAGCATAGCTTAGCATAGTTCATTGAATTTTCGAATCCATTCAGCCGATCTCCGGGTCTGGCGGTACCACTTTTAGCATAGCTTAGCATAGTTCATTGAATCGGATTAGACCGTTAGCATCTCGCTCAAAAATGACTAAAGAGTTTTGATATTTTTCCTATTTAAAACTTGACTCTTCTGTAGTTACATCATGTACTAAGACCGACATTTTTGAGCGAGATGCTAACGGTCTAATCCGATTCAATGAACTATGCTAAGCTATGCTAAAAGTGGTACCGCCAGACTTGGAGATCGGCTGAATGGATTCGAAAACTCAACTGTTTAACTCTAGGGGAGTTGGAAAATGAGCCTATTTTCAAAAAAAGTGGAGTGTTCCTTTAATACTGGCTGCTCTTGTGTAATGCCTTGAACATGGGCTGGCATATGCAAATATTGGGGGCGTACATATTAATGATCCCGACTGTGTTAGGTTGAGATTCGCCTGTTTTTCAGAGGTCTTTTGCACAAATGAGATTTACATAAGAAGGAGGAAACAATGGTGTTTGAGACTCACTGTATGTCATTTCCATGTACAGAACTCGAATTAAATATGCCGAGGTAAATTCAATTTTCTATTCTAGGGCACCTTTAATGAGCAAAACAATACTGAACCCCAATGACTTTCATTGACAAAAGAAAACACTGAAACATTTCTCAGAATATCTTCTTTTATGTTCCACAGATGAAAGAGAGTCATACAGGTTTGGAACGACGTGAGGCTGAGGAAGTGATCAGTGTTGGGTGAATTATAGCTGGTGAGTCAGTGCAACAAACCAGCAAATAAAGAGAAACGCAACCATGATTAAAACATTCTTTCAGTTCAGAGAGAATTTATTCCATCAGTTACGATTCTAATGTAATTCATAATGTAGGTCAAACCAGTACACACACACACACACACACACACACACACACTGAACATTCAGTCATGTCAATCATCATATAAGCAGCAGTCACTGCACATCCCATCCCTCCTCCTCTATTCCTCTTACTCTCCCTCTGCTCAGGACTGTTATAGGGGGTTTAGCTCGGGTTCGAGCCTCCTTCGAGAACAGGAAGATCAATTTGTTTACAATTAACTATTAAGACTGAATTGGCAGAAGAAACAGTGAATCGAGGCTCTGCTGCTTGGAAAGTAAAAGTATATTTGATGTCCTGGTGCTTTAAATTGCTGAATCTCTCTCGTAACATGTTTTTCATTTGTTGCAAGTTATTCAGAATAATGTAAACACCAAAAGACTAGTTGCATCCTAATGTATTTGTGAGCGGATATGGTTTCAAGGGGGCAGTCGTGGCCTAATGGATAGAGAGTCGGACTTGTAACCCAAAGGTCACGGGTTCGAGTCTCAGGGATTGTCGGTGAGGGGAGTGAATATCCAGCGCTCTCTCCACCCTCAATACCACGACTGAGGTGAGACCCTTGAGCAAGGCACTGTACCCCCAACTGCTCCCCGGGCGCCGCAGCAATGGCTGCCCACTGCTCCGGGTGTGTGTTCACGGTGTGTGTGTTCACGGTGTGTGTGTGCACGGTGTGTGTGTGCACTTGGATGGGTTAAATGCAGAGCACAAATTCAGAGTATGGGTCACCATACTTGGCCACATGTCACTTCATTCTCCACTGTGGGACTGAAAATGAAGCTCTTTGGAATGTAATACTAATGCATCATATGAATGTAACTCCAGCCCGAGAACGGTTTGTAAACATGCCGTGCCGAACCAAGATCAAGTGGAAATATAACTGGAACCATTCCTTACTGTTCTCAAAGCGGTTAATGATTCAAAGCATAAACTCCAGAACACCTGTCACGTGTGTCCTTATCCAGCGCTCCAGACACACACATTAATAAAGACGAGTGTGTGTTACTGAAGCCTGAACAAAGGTGAAGCGGTCTGGATCTAATCCTGCTGAGGAACGAGGAAGAGCTTTTTCTCATGACAAGCTTCCATGCGCTCAAAACTCTCCGAAAGCTTGAGATCAGAAAACAGACAAACCATTCATGACCAGGTCTTTTCATTTATCTTAAAGCTAATGATCAAAATAAAATGTGTTATAAAGTGTTACAGAAATAGGTCTAAAGGGTAAAAATTTACAATTTTAGTCAACATGAAACTGTTTCACTCACTTTATTGCCATAATAAGAGTCAAACAAGATATATATTTTAAAAAATCCTTAAAACTTTACAATAAGGTACAAATTTGTTAACATTAATTAATGCATTAACTAACAATGAGCAAGTAAAAATACAATTTGTAAATGTTGAAATTAACATTAGCTAAAATTAATAAACACTTATTTATAGTATTTATCATTATTAGTTTATGTTAACTGATGTAATCCATGATGAACAGGACTGAACGAGTCATTCACAAACAAACTCTCTCTCTCTCTCGCATTACAGTGAGCGCGTGCACAGAGACGCCCTGACAGCCCGCGGGAGCGCGCACCTGTCTCAGCGCGCTATAAATAAAACAATAATACATCTCTGAGCTCTGCTGCTGATGACTGTATGTGATCACAATAAATAAATAAAATAATTTTATCATCATATATAATACACTGTCTGCAGTGGCTGGTTATAAATAAAGCAGTTAATCAATAATCAATCACGGGATGACCAGGTGGGAATGACAGATAAGAGGGAAAACGGATGCGTTCGACTGTAAACTTAAGAAATTATCCTCAATCATTCTTCAATTCGATAGATTTTAATGTAATTGTATGGACATTAAGGCTTCAAACCGCATAAAATATTCACAAACCGAAATAAAACGAAATATTTTAAAATAAATAATGGAACATTTATGCTTTGTAAATAAAAAACAGACATATAGAGAACATATCAGCATATGACCATACTTAAAGTCATGTGACCATGTTAATACAAATATATGCATGTGTTTATATATGTGACTGCATGAGAAGATCTGGGTTTGGACTGGTTCTGTGCGCGCGACGCGCATAATGTTCATTCATGCAGTGCGCGCGTGCGATCAGATGAATGGAAAAGTTTGTGCGATGATTTCCCGAACTCACCTTTATTTGTGTCATTAAAGTTTGATGTGTCGAGATGATCCTGAACGAGTCTCTCACAGAACAATGATCCGGAGGAATCCGTGTTATAGTGTTTAAATGTGTGAAATCCCTCCAGAACACTCAAATCCACATGACAGATCCATTCATGTGCTGAAACGGGCTTCAGTTCTTCCACACACTCCTCGGGCTGATCTGCGGGAAGGTGTTCTGGCTGAAGCTCGGCTGGACTCTGGATTCAGGAATGATGTTCAGACGTTTTTCCCTCGAATCCGTCAGACAGACACCGAGGCTCGCCGAACGCTCCTCCATCTCCACACGTTCCTGAAGATGCGGGAATACAATCACATCGCCGCGAGAGCGTCTCGCGTGGGTTCTGGAGGCTGTTGCATCACCTGAGCGCGCGCATCACCGCCTCAGGTGAGCGCACGCGGGAACGCGCGTTCCCGGTGATTTGGGGAGAGCGAGACGGTGGTATAAATGGTGCAAGACCATGTGTGATTGATTGTCTCAAAATCTTGCGTGCTTCCTACCTAGACAGCACTTCTGGTGCGCGCGCGGGGCGTATAACAATCATTTTAATATTAGGGACATAGAGAAGAAAACATTTACTTTCCTCCCCTAGCTATATATATATATTTTGGAACATATATGGATTAAAGTAAGACAGAAATGAAAGTGTCACAATTTATTCATCTTCATTTCGTTGCAAACTCTGAAATTCTGAAGAATAGTTTCTCTTGGAAGAAAGAATCATTCAGAAGACTTCAGAACAGAGATGCATGAAGATTCTTCAAAATCTGTCCTTGCATGTTCCACAGAAACATGTAACTGTTCCTTTAAAGTTTCAATTCCCAAATCTTTCCTTGCATTTAGAGTCGGAAGATGATCAGATGCTGCAGGTTTACTGATTCGCTCGCTCTCTCTGATGCACATTAAAGGGTTCGTTCACCCAAAAATGAAATTTCTGTCATTAATTACTCACCCTCATGTCGTTCCACACCCGTAAGACCTTCGTTCATCTTCAGAACACAAATTAAGATATTTTTGATGAAATCCGAGAGGTTTATGACTCGTCCATAGACAGCAATATAATCAACACTTTCAAGGTCCAGAAAGGTATTAAAGACACCGTTGAACAGTCATGTGACTGCAGTGGTTCAACCTTAATGTCATGAAGAGACGAGAATACTTTTTGTGCGCAAAAACAAAACAAAAATAACCACTTTATTCAACAATCTCTTCTCTGTCATTATCTTATGCAGGTGACGCAGTAACACAGTGAAGCTTCGGTGTTTATGTCCGAATGCCGGCTCAGTATTGGCCAAAGCTGATCACGTGATCAACACGACACATACGTGTGACGCTGACGCAGGAGCCGGCCAATAATGAGTCGGCGTTCTGACGATGAACCTGGAAGCGCTGGACGTAAACAGCGTATGAGAATGACACAGAAGAGAAGAGATTGTTGAATAAAGTGGTTATTTTTGTTTTGTTTTTGCGCACAAAAAGTATTCTCGTCTCTTCATGACATTAAGGTTGAACCACTGCAGTCACATGACTGTTTTAACGATGTCTTTAGTACCTTTCTGGACCTTGAAAGTGTTGATTATATTGCTGTCTATGGACGAGTCATAAACCTCTCGGATTTCATCAAAAATATCTTAATTTGTGTTCTGAAGATGAACGAAGGTCTTACGGGTGTGGAACGACATGAGGGTGAGTAATTAATGACAGAAATTTCATTTTTGGGTGAACGAACCCTTTAATGTGCATCAGAGAGAGCGAGCGAATCAGTAAACCTGCAGCATCTGATCATCTTCCGACTCTAAATGCAAGGAAAGATTTGGGAATTGAAACTTTAAAGGAACAGTTACATGTTTCTGTGGAACATGCAAGGACAGATTTTGAAGAATCTTCATGCATCTCTGTTCTGAAGTCTTCTGAATGATTCTTTCTTCCAAGAGAAACGATTCTTCAGAATGTCAGAGTTTGCAACGAAATGAAGATGAATAAATTGTGACACTTTACATGAGGGAGAGTAATTAATGACAGAAATTTTAATTTTTGGGTGAACTAACCCTTTTAGTGCTTTTGACACCAAACACAACAGCCAGATCAATTACATAATCATTCAGACTAAACAATAATGACACTCTGATTGCAGTTTAAAGTGATTTATTGAATCTCCTCAGACTGCTTGATTACATGTGTCCAATCATACCAGAGACCTTCAGACTGACTGACTCAGTGGAATTGATCACCGTGAGTTTAGTTCAATTACACAACTTCACCTGTGGTGTGTGTGTGTGTGTGCATGTGTGTAATAATCCACTCAATCACACACACTCCAGATTCATTAAATACTTTAAATTCCAATGTCATCTCTGAAGTCCAGTCTGAGGTGTCCGGTCAGCTAAGCATCTGAATGAATCATAAAGCATAACTCAGCAGAATGATTCACTTCACTGTAAGTAATAAGAATCACTGCACCGTCACTGACAGCTCTTCCAAGATGTGTTTTATCAAGCAGCAGTGGTGTGAATCCATAAATGCATTTATATATTAAACCGTAATCGATATTTCCCAGTGGACAATCAGGCTGCAGGAAACGGACACAAGCGAGGAGGACGGTGCTGAAATGTGTGATATTGATCAGTTTACACACAGACTCACGAGTCACGACACACACATCAAATCCGACAGAGTGGTGAACCGCCTGAACATCGGTGTTAAAACCAGAACACTGAGAGCATGTGCAAACAGGTTTCCTAAACAACATTGGTCGGATACAGCCCCGCTCCCAAACTCATGACAGACTCTTAATAGCGGAGTTTAATTCTCATTCACACGTGGGGATTTGAAGAGGACCTATAATGCTTTTTTTCCATCTTCATCTTTCTTTAGTGTTGCTGTTCGATCATGAAAACGCTCTGCAAAGTTCCAGTTCTTCTCTATATCAGTGTTTCTGAACTCCATCTTGAGTTTTCTTCACAATGTTCCTCATTTGAATAATTAATATGCAGAATAAAGGGGCGGGGCCTGCTTGAGTTAGTTAGTAGTGTGTTGAAACTGGAGGTTATGGTAAGGGGCGGGATATTTCCCAAACACCAATCACAACACACTGCTCCAGCCGACCAATCAGAGCACATTGTGCTTTTCAGAAGGAGGGGCTTCACAGAAACAGGAACTAAACAGAGCGTTACTGACAGACTGGGAAGAGAGGAGCTGAACAATGGAGAATATGAGGAAAATAATCAACATCAAGAGTTTGTAAAAAAGCATTATAGGTTCTCTTTCTGTAGTCTATGTTGTAACAATTTTAGTATTAAAGCTCAAATCATCTTCTTACAGGACTAAAGTGTTAATGAAATTCATCTATTCATCTCAGCAGGTGATAATTATAGTTTACAAAACTTCATCAACATGCCGCTGTCAGTCGAATGATCCACATCAGCGCAGCACAAACACCATGAGCAGCTGCTGCAGGCGGTGATGGAGCAGGTGTCTGCGGGCGCCAGCAGGGCGGCGCTGTGTCTCACAGCAGAGATCTCACCGAACGCTCCTATGGGCTCAAAAACTGCCAGATACAATTAAAGGAATAGATGACTTCAGATTAAACATTTCCTGATAATTTACTCTCCTCCATGTCATCCAAGATGTTTGTCTTTCTTTCTTCAGTGGAAAAGAAATTAAAGTTTTTGAGGAAAACATTCCAGGATTTTTCTCCATATAGTGGACTTCACTGGGGTTCAACGGGTTGAAGGTCCAAATGTCAGTTTCAGTGCAGCTTCAAAGAGCTCTACATGATCCCAGACGAGGAATAAGAGTCTCATCTAGAGAAACCATCGGGTATTTTCTAAAAAAAATAAACATTATATACTTTTTAACCACAAATGTTCATCTTGCACTGCTCTGTGATGCTCCACGCATGACGTAATCATGTTGGAAAGGTCACGCAGAAGTACAGATCCAGTGTTTACAAAGTGAACGTCAAAGAATAAGTCAAACGACCTTTAGAAAAAAAGGTAAAACAACAATGTTAGACAATTTTGAAGTTGGAGGAGAAAACGAGCCCTACCGCGGGACCTTTCCAACGTGATTACGTCATGCGTGGAGCATCACAGAGCAGTGCAAGACGAGCATTTGTGGTTAAAAAGTATACAGTTTTAAATTTTTTTTAGAAAATGTCCAATGGTTTCTCTAGATAAGACTCTTATTCCTCGTCTGGGATCATGTAGAGCTCTTTGAAGCTGCACTGAAACTGACATTTGGACCTTCAACCCGTTGAACCCCAGTGAAGTCCACTATATGGAGAAAAATCCTGGAATGTGTTCCTCAAAAACATTAATTTCTTTTCCATTGAACTGAACTAAACATCATGGATGACATGGAGGTGAGTAAATTATCAGGAAATTTGAATGCTGAAGTGAAAGGATTCGCTCACACTCTCTCACACTCACACACACACACACACACACACACGTACAGACAGAGAGAGAATTAAAACTTCACAGAATATTCTAAACTGAAGTGTTGAAGTTGTTTGATTCTGTAGGAGTTTGACTCTGGCGCCCTCTAGCGTCTCACTTCACAAACAAAGCTGATTCTTCAGTTAGGGTGATTTTCTCATCTCTAGGATGATTTTGAAGGACTTTAAGAGTTTAATTATAACTTTATTCTCTTTTTTAGTTCAATTACTTTTTCCTAATTAAGGACGTTAAGATGTTTTCTCAATTTTAGGCTTCTCAGTCACCCACACTTAAACTTTGCCTCAACAATAAATAGAGCCAGTTACAATACTTCACACTTAACCCTTAAAAACTTTTAAAATAAATTCGTAGTTGTGTAAATTTTATAACAAAGAATCCCAGCTATAGTTGCATGGGAATAATTTCAAGACTTAAAGCAGTCAAATGCTCCTCTCGCGGTCTCATGCGTCACGTTATTGTTTCATGTGTCCATGAATCTCTCTCATCTGAACTTCCTTCTAGTTAGTTCAGCTGATGAGAACTGATGTTGTGTATATGCGCAGCATTTTAACATACAGTTAAAAAAATATCTCAAACATTAACTTCAAAGCCAAAACAACTTCATCTCACAAACACGCTGACATCAGGATGAACACAAAACAAGGATAAAAAAGAACTGAATATGTGGGAATCAACCAAACACAGGCCTGAGTAACTGCTTCAGGTCTCAAGTAAAGTACAAAATGAACAACTGAATCAAGTGAGTCACTCTCTGTGTCCTGAAGAGTTCAGAAGGAACCAACACTCATCCGATCTGACCTGTGGAGGAGACGCTGTTCCTCTGGAGACAAACATCCGTCTTATTGTGTTGAGTTTGTCTTCTCAATCCACATCGCTTCCTTCATTTGACTGCTTTGGTCTCCATCACAAAGTTTTCAAACTTCCCACCTTGTGCTTAAATCACCTGATCAGTCACATGACTCCAAATATTGATTGATTGATTGATTTATGACTCACTTAGAAAATAGATCACTATTATCTAATGTTGTTTTTATGTTCTTTTTTAGAGGTTTTGACAAAATGTTTTTGCTTCAGTTTTTTTGTTTTGTTTTGTTGTTTTTTTAATACAATACATAAAAAAGTAGAGAGTTTGTGAATCAAAACATGTAAATATATAAAAATGTGTAAATTGATTATATAAATTAAAATTAAAATATTAGACCTATAAAACCAGGGAAAAGACAAATGAAACATTACTAATGTGTCAAAATTTTATTTAAAAGTTTTTACAAACAGATATTTGTTTGAATGTTTAGTTTAATGATTTAATAACTGACTCATGAAGTCACATGATTCTGCAGTGTTTCTGATGTTTTCTGTGTTTATCAGTCTTGAGATTTTAAACATTGTGTAAAAGTATTTTATTTGTATCTAGATCACTTCAGGAGGAGGATGCATTAAAATAAAAATACAAATGTTTAAAAACACCACCATACACTCTAAAAAATGCTGGGTTAAAAATAACCCAAGTTGGGTTGAAAATGGACAAACCCAGCGATTGGGTTGTTTTAACCCAGCGGCTGGGTTAAATGTTTGCCCAACCTGCTGGGTAGTTTTATTTAACCCAAATATTGTTTAAAAATTACTGTATTTCTTGCTTAAAATGAACCCAAAATATGTTGGAAATTAACATTTATTAATATGTTTAATAAACAAACATTTATTAATACTTTTTTTGAATAATATTTAAACAATAAACATTTATTAAATTGCTTATTAATAAATGCTCATCTTTTTGATTATTATTGTTGCCTCTAGTAATTATGAGTCTGATTTTTAATTTCCAACCTATTTTGGGTTCATTTTAAGCCAGACATATAGTCATTTGTAAACAATTGTTGGGTTAAATAAAACTACCCAGCAGGTTGGGCAAACATTTAACCCAACTGCTGGGTCAAAACAACCCAATCGCTGGGTTTGTCCATTTTTTAGAGTGTAATTTCACTGCAGTCCGGCTGCGAGGCAGAGCTTACATTAATCATATATCATTTTAATCATTTACACACACTGTAAATGTCCTCCTGCTTTATGACTGATTAATGAAATTAAATGTTTTATTAATAATACAGAATGACTTTAAAGCACTGATGCTTCAAGACTCAGTTTAATCAGATGATTCCAGAGCCAGGCATGACAGCGACAGCCAATCAGCAACCAGTTTTTTTTTCCATGCCGATAGCCATGATTGACATGCAAAACAAGATAGCTGTTGACAGGATTCATATGTCAGCTGTGACGAGTGTCAATCACAAGAGACGCATCAACAGTTCACACACACATATGAAGTATGTACAGTAACACTCACTGTCTCTTACTGTAGTTTATTTACTCTCATTTAAACCTGTATGACTTTCTTCTGACTTTCTAGAGGAATGTCCTGCCATATACTTATCAAATGAAATTGTTCACACTCATTTCTAATGATGAGATGAAACCAACTGAACAGAAGTCAGTTCAGGAGCTGAATGATGATACGAACAATAGAAACAATCTGAGAGGAAGAGAGAAGAGGAAGAGGAAGAAGATGAGGATGAGGAAGAGCGAATATACAATACTATACAATATTCAGTACAATACTATACTTGCAGTACAAAAAAGGTATACAATATATTCACCTTAGCTGTGGTATACTTTTATTACATAATTGCAGATTTTGTTTAGTGTATACGATATACATTGACCTCTGCTCTGTTTATATATTGACTGATGTGTGTATGAACTGTGAAATAGTTTTCAAACAATTGTTAGATTTTGCTAGAAGAGTCAGTGTTTTTATGAATGGAGTTTGATTTGTGTTGTAGTAGATTTGGTTTTGTGTTTACAGTTGCTAGGACAATAGTCGTAATTTTTGTTTTGTTTTTGCGCACAAAAATATTCTCGTCGCTTCATAACATTAAGGTTGAACGTCGACAACCGTTTACATGAAGTACTTTTTCTAAATTCTTAACACAGCAACACACCTGCATCACACAATTAACCAAATAGTTCATATTCAGCTCAAAACCATATTTTGTTAAATAAATACAAACTCTTCATTTCAAAATGATAAAAACCTTTTTTTACATATACTAACTCTATCAAAACACAGCAAACCCGATTCAAAACTGAATCATTCTGTCAAAACACCAGCACTAGTTTTCTATTCAACATGAACATAGAGTCAATCATTGCGGAATGACTGTCAAAATACTAACAGCTGATGGCATTACGAAAACTGCATTACTGTCATGTTTCAGTTCTGAATATGAAATCCATTGTTTTTAGAATTCAGTTTCCTTTTACTGTACGCTATTCTACATGTTTGGTTGAGTGTTGAATGTGCATTCTTGGCAACATACTATCTAAAAGTGAAAGAGTCATTACTACATAGAGAGAAAGTAACAGAATTGCTCAGGGATTGCTCCCCTATGCAGAACTCTGCTGAAATCTCTTTCTCGGGGCGGGGTGTTGATGCTGCCCCCATAGTGCCCTACACAGACTGCACATTCTGTGTATATAGAATAGTGGTACTGCAATCATTGTAGTAAAAGCTGTACATGAACCTTTTATTGAAATGAAAACATAAAATTGCTGCCATTGATCATCAACAAATCCAACATTTAAGTATAAAAGGTAATTGTGACTTTTTATCTCAAAATTCTGACTTTGTTCTTGTAATTTGCGTGTTTACATCTCACAATTCTGACTTTTTTCTTGTAATTTGCGAGTTTACATCTCACAATTCTGACTTTTTTCTTGTAATTTGCAAGTTTACATCTTACAATTCTGACTTTTTTCTTGTAATTTGCGAGTTTACATCTCACAAGTCTGACTTTTTTCTTGTAATTTGCGAGTTTACATCTCACAATTCTTTTTTCTTGTAATTTGCGAGTTTACATCTCACAATTCTATTTTCTTGTAATTTGCGAGTTTACATCTCACAATTCTATTTTCTTGTAATTTGCGAGTTTACATCTCACAATTCTATTTTCTTGTAATTTGCGAGTTTACATCTCACAATTCTATTTTCTTGTAATTTGCGAGTTTACATCTCACAATTCTATTTTCTTGTAATTTGCGAGTTTACATCTCACAATTCTATTTTCTTGTAATTTGCGAGTTTACATCTCACAATTCTATTTTCTTGTAATTTGCGAGTTTACATCTCACAATTCTATTTTCTTGTAATTTGCGAGTTTACATCTCACAATTCTATTTTCTTGTAATTTGCGAGTTTACATCTCACAATTCTATTTTCTTGTAATTTGCGAGTTTACATCTCACAATTCTATTTTCTTGTAATTTGCGAGTTTACATCTCACAATTCTATTTTCTTGTAATTTGCGAGTTTACATCTCACAATTCTATTTTCTTGTAATTTGCGAGTTTACATCTCACAATTCTATTTTCTTGTAATTTGCGAGTTTACATCTCACAATTCTATTTTCTTGTAATTTGCGAGTTTACATCTCACAATTCTATTTTCTTGTAATTTGCGAGTTTACATCTCACAATTCTATTTTCTTGTAATTTGCGAGTTTACATCTCACAATTCTATTTTCTTGTAATTTGCGAGTTTACATCTCACAATTCTATTTTCTTGTAATTTGCGAGTTTACATCTCACAATTCTATTTTCTTGTAATTTGCGAGTTTACATCTCACAATTCTATTTTCTTGTAATTTGCGAGTTTACATCTCACAATTCTATTTTCTTGTAATTTGCGAGTTTACATCTCACAATTCTATTTTCTTGTAATTTGCGAGTTTACATCTCACAATTCTTTTTTCTTGTAATTTGCGAGTTTACATCTCACAATTCTATTTTCTTGTAATTTGCGAGTTTACATCTCACAATTCTATTTTCTTGTAATTTGCGAGTTTACATCTCACAATTCTATTTTCTTGTAATTTGCGTTTACATCTTACCATTCTGACTTTTTTCTTGTAATTTGCGAGTTTAAATCTCACAATTCTGACTTTTTTCTTGTAATTGCGAGTTTACGTCTCACAATTCTATTTTCTTGTAATTGCGAGTTTACATGTCACAAGTCTGACTTTTTTCTTGTAATTGCAAGTTTACATCTCACAAGTCTGACTTTTTTCTTGTAATTTGCGAGTTTACATCTCACATTCTGACTTTTTTCTTGTAATTTGCAAGTTTACATCTCACAATTCTATTTTCTTGTAATTTGCGAGTTTACATCTCACAATTCTATTTTCTTGTAATTTGCGAGTTTACATCTCGCAGTTCTATTTTCTTCTAATTGCGAGTTTACATCTCACAATTCTATTTTCTTGTAATTTGCGAGTTTACATCTCACAATTCTATTTT
The DNA here is from genome assembly GCA_003731715.1 of Anabarilius grahami. Lineage (NCBI taxonomy): Eukaryota > Metazoa > Chordata > Actinopteri > Cypriniformes > Xenocyprididae > Anabarilius > Anabarilius grahami. The sequence continues at coordinate 9,341,999 of RJVU01051519.1, read as the reverse complement.
CTTGTAATTGCGAGTTTACATCTCACAGTTCTGACTTTTTTCTTGTAATTGCGAGTTTACATCTCACAAGTCTGACTTTTTTCTTGTAATTTGCGAGTTTACATCTCACAATTCTATTTTCTTGTAATTGCGAGTTTACATCTCACAATTCTATTTTCTTGTAATTGTGAGTTTACATCTCACATTTCTGACTTTTTTCTTGTAATTGTGAGTTTACATCTCACAAGTCTGACTTTTTTCTTGTAATTTGCGAGTTTACATCTCACAAGTCTGACTTTTTTCTTGTAATTTGCAAGTTTACATCTCACAAGTCTGACTGTATTCTTGTAATTGGGAGTTTACATCTTACAAGTCTGACTGTATTCTTGTAATTGACCCTTCGCCGGGAGTTTGATTGACAAGCGATCTAACCAATCAGAACGCCGCATCCGCCATTTTGTCCGACAAAGCATCCAGTAGTTAGAAGATTAACCTCGGTGGAGTTAAACATGAAAAATGTTGTATATTGATGTCTTTCCGCGTTTGAAACAACATTCATTCTCATGTTCATTCATGTTTATTTGATGTTATAAATGAACTAGTAGGAAGAGATGATCGGTTTACGAGCCTCTTGAGCTGAAGCGCTGCAGCAATCTGTCACGATCATGGTCACGACACATTAAAGAGCCAGAAAACGTTTTTTATTGTTTGAATTTCTTTAATAACTACACAGTTTGAAAGCTGGGACTTTGTTTAATATCATAAGTAACCTGCTTTGTCTTGTCTGTCGACATGTTGTCATGTATCCTCTTCGCTCCGCGATGTATTTTTCACTGCGTGTGGCGTGACAGCACCCCGGCTTGTCGGACAAAGCAACAGTAACTAAGGGGGGCGGGTCTTTGCGAAGGGTCAATTGGGAGTTTACATCTCACAATTCTATTTTCTTGTAATTTGCGAATTTACATCTCACAAGTCTGACTTTTTTCTTGTAATTGGGAGTTTACATCTCACAATTCTATTTTCTTGTAATTTGCAAGTTTACATCTCACAGTTCTATTTTCTTGTAATTTGCGAGTTTACATCTCACAATTCTATTTTCTTGTCATTTGCGAGTTTACATCTCACAATTCTATTTTCTTGTAATTTGCAAGTTTACATCTCACAATTCTGTTTTCTTGTAATTTGCAAGTTTACATCTCGCAGTTCTATTTTCTTGTAATTGCGAGTTTACATCTCACAGTTCTGACTTTTTTCTTGTAATTTGCGAGTTTACATCTTACAAGTCTTGTAATTGGGAGTTTACATCTCACAATTCTGACTTTTTCCTTGTAATTTGCGAGTTTAAATCTCACAATTCTGACCATTTTCTTGTAATTGCGAATTTACATCTTACAATTCTAAATTTTTTCTTGTAATTGCGAGTTTACATCTCACAATTCTGACTTTTTTCTTGTAATTTAGGGTTTACATCTCACAATTCTGACTTTTTTCTTGTAATTTAGGGTTTACATCTCACAATTCTGACTTTTTTTTTTTATTGTGAGATATAAACTAGGAATTTAGATTTATGGGAATTATGAGATAAAAAGTCACTATTAACTTTTTCATTTTCTGTTCCATGGCTTTCATAGGTTCCACATGTGTAAGGTTTTGATATTGGGTAAGCTTGTATGAAAAGAAAATTAAAGCATTTTAGAAATGTGTTAACTGTATATTGCGTGAAAACAACATGAATTGTGTCAATAATATGGTGACAATAGACGGATGTTGTGCTAATTGTGTTTAGAGTTTTTGAAAATGTGACTACAGATTGGACAGAAGTATTTTAGCAAAGGAACAACTGTAGGAATAATTTTGTACAGTAATGTAAACATGGATCATGTAACAAACTGCAGTTAATTATAAACAATAGAGAGTGTCATTCTTGTAAAGACATTTTACAGAAGAAAACATTGCATAATTCTGCCTGTTGTTTGTGTTTTTAGCTTTGTGATAAAGTGTGTTTGTTGGGTGAAACCTCTAGTGTTCTGGAAGAATGACTTGATTTTAGTCATGAAGGAAGTGTTTTGGTAGTTTTAGTGCATTTTGAATGTGAAATGAACTGCTGTGAAGCTGAAAGTTTGTTAGGAGAACTGTGTGAAGGAGAGTTTTGACAGACTCAAGTACTGAGAAATGGGACCTAGCAATTTTAAAAAACTGTAATGTTGTGAGAAAATGGGTGAAGGTTTCTAGAAATGTGTCTAAGCAATTGTGAAAAACTGTAAGTGACAAATAAAATGAAAATAGTGTACAATAAGTAAAATTAAGCAAAATAGCAGAAGTATAACTAGACTCAATGTGTTTATCTCTATCAGAATAGACAAAATTAGACACACAGACAAAATGTCCCCACAAAGATGGCAATATCTGAAATCCTTGTCATTGTGGAGACATTTTTGGTCCCCATGCGGAAAACAGCTTATAAATCATACTAAATTATGTTTTTTGAAAATGTAAAACAGCAGAACGTTTTCGGTGATAGGTAGAGTTAGGGGTAGAGTTAGTGTAAGAGGAGAGAATATACGGTTTGCACAGTATAAAAACCATTATGTCTATGGAAAGTCCCCATAAAACATGAAAACCCAACAAGTGTGTGTGTGTGTGTGTGTGTGAGTGTGTGCAGGGGGAGGGGAAGATGATTTACACTTTCTATTTCCCCTTTTTGCAGTCGTGCATGAGCGTGTGGTGTTAAATGTGAGATAAGCTTGACTTCTGTTCTTCCTCCAAATGTTGAAATAATATTTCAGTCCACAGCTGCAGGTGAATGCGACATTGTGACGGTTCAGACGACAGACTGATCATCATTTCATGAGCTGTAAGTACAATGATCTTTCTCTTCAGTGTCTCTTTCTGAACGCTCACCATTAAAATGGAGGAATAAACACGAGAGAAACTTATAATGAGACGATGAAAGTGTTTTTGTTGATTATACACACATCTATATGAGTTATAGAGGAGAGCAGGACTAGAATCACGGTCTGTATCAGACTTTGAGTCAAACGTTCACAAATGCTTGTTTTAATAAATTTAATTTAGAAAACTTTACACAATAAAAGCCCACTGGCATCAGACAAGAGTCAGTTTATAATGAAGGTAGATTTGGACTGAAACAACAAGAGCATTTTTAGGACATATCAAGTTGGAAGAAATATTTTAAACTACTTTAACAGAATAAAATTAAAATCAAAAAGTGTTGTGTGACAACTAGCCCCGCTCTCCACACATTACTTAATCTATGTCAATCAAGTCTTTATTTCTGTAGTACAGTAAAGATCGTTTCAAAGCAGCTTCACAGTAATAAACAGGAAAACAACAGTCAATTATGCAAACTTCATCAAATTCAGCTGCAAGGCAGAAGACCGTAGAGTCAGCTCAATTCACTTACAGTCAAATCAGCAATATTACTGAATATGAAGTGTCTTTTAATGTCAGCAGTTGACACTGAGGTCTTTTAGGGGTTATTTTGCAAGAATCCCATTTTAAACTCACATGATCAAATGTGTCTTTTGGTGAAGCAAACCTTCCTACGATCAGTGAGCAAAAACACGCAATACGCAAATGAGATGAAAGGCTTTGCATGGCCTGCAGCTGCAGCAGTGCAGAAACGCATCTCTGAACGGAAACAGGTGAGCAGAACGAGCGTTCAGACACGAGCAGAGCTGCACTGCTTTCACAGACCCAAAGGGTACAGTACAAACCTCAGACGCTGCAGCCTTCTGGGAAATTTGTGCTTCAGACCGTCAAGTCAGAAGTACAGATTTCACATATAGTCTCTAATGTCTTCACTAGTACTGCTCTTCTTCTTCTAATTCGCTGTCCTCGCTGTTTAACCCTCTGGTGCTGCTCATGTGGCGGTTTAAAAATGAGCCTGAGAATTTTTTTTATTATTTAAATTAAATGAAAATAATATATTGTAGTTCGATAATGTTTTTTTATTTTGTATTTTTAAGGTACTAAATTATATTTATGCAGTAGTTATAATCCATTTATTGACTTTTTGAGCATAGACCTGAAAATGAAATTTCCAACTTGAACTTGTAAATCTTTAATGGTTTGGTTTCTTTTTAAAGACGACACGTAGCAGATTATTGCTGAAGTGAAAAAAGTCAGAAAAAAATTGGGCGCAGTACCATAAGTTTCAACTAGATGAGATTCGTCTCCTAATTCTTTTCCAAATCGCTCATTTTTGACTGCAAGGAGTACAAGTGTGACTTCTTTTTCAGGGCCATTTCAACTTTTCAAATAATGTTCAAAGTGCCAAAACATTCATACCATTCCGATGAAGTAAAAAAAATTCTAAAAAAAGAAAAACTTAACATTTTGACCAAAAAGCAGCAGCTTCACTTTCGCCACCTAATGATAAGGCATACAGATCCTGTGGGTCATCCTGTTTGTTTATCAAGAAATTATGAAACTCTACAGTAAATTATAATTGAGGTTGTAAAGGAAGTCCCCCAAGGATCTGTGCTGGGACCGTTATTATTTACTTTATACATACATTGTCTTGATTCCAATATTGTTAATGCAAGGTTATATTTCTACATGGACGATACAGTTATTTACTGTTCAGCCCCTTATAAGCAGCAACCTTTGGCTTATTTACAATCTGCCTTTGATTTCATTCAAGCAAGGTTTTGTGCTTTAAGTTCTATTCTTAAATTCTAAAATCCCTCTTCTGACATCCCGAGTAAATTTGATCGCATCAGTGTCGGAGTACAAAAACCTAATCATTATAATTGATGATACATTACAGTTTAGTTCACACATTAATCATCTGAAACAAAAAATAAAGACAAAGTTAGGGTTTTATTTCAGAAATAAGTCTTCTTTTTTATTTAATGCAAGGAAGAAACTTGTGTCTGCTATCTTCTTACCGATTCTTGACTATCTAGTGTTTCAATGAGTTGAATCAGGTTTGTTTGATTAGGAAGAGTTGGAAAACGTGTGGTGTTGTTGTTGTGCCTCCAGGAACAGGATCGGAAAACACAGCGTTAGGCTGGCCACACATCAATCGTAACCAATTTTTTAAACTGTGAGAGACCACAGACATAAGGGCAGCTTCTACCGATTTTTAGCATTATAATCTTCAGAATGCAAACATTCATCTGGACTGAGAGAGAAAAGGAATATGGATGATCTTCTTTCTCAGTACTCCACTTTTGTGAAATGTTTGTGGCTGCCAAGTTTTAGCTATTGAAGCAAGCAACATCCGGTTGGTGAAGCTTGCTCGCTCTCATTGGCTATCGCAGGTATCATGTCAGAAGCAAGCCGATCAAGGGTTTGGGATCGTGCGGGCTCCAACGCAGTAAAATAAGTCGGTTGCGAGAAGCCTTGAATCAGGACACACCCCACAGATCATTGGGGGTTGCAAATCGGGCCCAAAATCGGACTTAAAATCTTCAAGTGTGTGGCCAGCCTTAGACGAATGTTTCAGAAATAAAATGCTCCATTTTCAGAACCAGATAACTTTCTATTAACGTTACTGGAAGAACGTTTGCTTATAAACCTTGCCAGAATGTTCAAAGCGCTCCCTGTTAACTGAGGTCATCTTAGTGAAGAAACGTCAATTCCCCAAACAGCGTTTCATCTTAAAACCATCATTATGTTTATTCATATTTTTATTAACTGGAGACTTTATGAAGAATTTATTCACCCTCATGTCATTACAAAACAAAAGAATTCAAACAGGAATGACATGTATTTGAGTAACTGACTTCATTTTTAGGTCAGCGCTCTCTTTCATGTGGTTCGTGCTGTAGTGTCAGTTTTTACACGGGCTGCTTCAGTTGAGTCTGGTTATGGTGTGAAGACCAGCCGTGTTTGACTGGCATGTGGTTTGCTGTGTTTCATGGCTCTCTCTGTGTCTCGTTCTAGTCTCTGAGTTGTCTCCGTCATGGAGGCGACAGGGAAATACGACTTTGCAGCCACAGCAGAGGATGAGCTGAGCTTCAGGAAGGGAGATATTATCAAGGTGTGTACATTACAACAGCACATATCTGCAGCATATATCACATGTCCACTAATAAACACACACACCATGAACTTACTTTGAACCTGTCTGAGTTTTCTGAGTTGAACCATCATCGCATGCTTCTCTGTAGATTTTAGGCACCAATGACGACTGGTTCAAAGCAGAAATCAACGGCATGGAAGGATTTGTGCCACGGAATTACATCAACTCCCACTTCCCCAGGTAACAGACGTCACTGAAACACAATTACACTGAGAAATACTCAGTTTCTGAAACACCACATCGACCACTGACTCTCAGCATTACACAGTTAGTGGTGTTTGATGGTCAATCCTCACTGTTTCTAGCACTCAAAGTGGTTTGAACAAAACCAGTGTGTTTCGGATTAAATTAATAACATGCCACATCAAGCAGCATAACAGACAGTTTTTGTAAAGCTAAAATAATTGGAAGAGACAGACCAGAAGTCTCCCACACTGGAGTTAAAAATGCCCGTTAAAAATAAGGTGTGAATACATCAGAATGTGGAAGTAAAGAGTTAAAACACTCTTTCTGACAGTATATAACTCACAGTAATGTACTAAATATGACCTGCTGCAGTTTTTGTGACAAAGAGTTGATGAAAAAGGGAAGTGTCTACTTGATAGTTTTGTTGGCCAAATATAACCATTGCATCTTAGTAAAAGATAAATAAGAGGGTGGCATCTAGAGGAGAAGACTGGTAGTGACGGGATTTGGATTTAAATAGAGAAGTTAAATAAAGAAGTTAATTGGTTCTGTGTTACTTTTCTAAATAATCAGGCTTAAGATTTTGCCCTGGTGGTGCAGAGAAAAACGTAAAAAAATAAAAATTAAATTAAATTATCATGACCAGTGGTGGACGGCATTTCACTTTGATACTGTACTGAACATAAGTTCATTTTCAAGTGTCTGCACTTTATCAGAGTATTTTCATTTAGGGACACATTCTTTATTCAAATTTTGAACTGAAGAAATCGAGAAGTGTATTTTTTGCTGTTCAAACTAACAAACAATAGAGGCATGGGATAGGCTCTNTTAAATTAAATTATCATGACCAGTGGTGGACGGCATTTCACTTTGATACTGTACTGAACATAAGTTCATTTTCAAGTGTCTGCACTTTATCAGAGTATTTTCATTTAGGGACACATTCTTTATTCAAATTTTGAACTGAAGAAATCGAGAAGTGTATTTTTTGCTGTTCAAACTAACAAACTTGTCTGAACAAACAATAGAGGCATGGGATAGGCTCTTTTGAAACACCCTAGCAACCACTCACAACACCTTAGCAACAGTTCTCGTTTTCTTCAGAACATGAATGTCAAACAGTCGTATTAAAGCAGTGTTTCTCCAGCTGGTATCAGGAGAACACCAGCCGTCATTCCGCACAGGATGAGCTGATGTGTCAACCAATCGGATCGTTCATCATCCGAGGCTCCCAGAGTTCACCTGGAGAATTCTCCATTTCAGTCAGGTACAACACATACACACACACACACACACACACACACACTCACACACTCACACACACACAAACACACTCAAACAAACTCACACACACACACAAACACACACATGTTCTTGAATTCTGGTTTGAACTCGTGTGTGTGTGTGTGTGCTGTCAGACATGAGAATGATGTGCAGCACTTTAAAGTGATGAGAGACAAGCAGGGTCAGTATTACCTCTGGAGCGAGACCTTCACCTCCCTCAACAGACTGGTGGATTACTACACACTCAACTCCATCTCCAAACAGAGTCGCGTCTTCCTGCTCACAGAACAGCGGGTGAGTCCAGCAACACTGTGCTCATAATAAAAGACTTTTCCAAATCACCCCCAGAAAATGCTTAGCAATGTCCTAACAACACCCTAGCAACACCATAAAACAACCCACAAACCACTCAGAACAACCTAGCAATGCCATAGCAACACCCAGGACACACCAGCAACCGCCTAGCAATGATATAGCAACCACCTAGTACATCCTAGCAACACCTTAGCAACACTATAACAACACCCAGGACATCCTGGCAACACCTTAGCAACTGTCTAACAATACCTAGAAACCACTAAGAAGACTCTATTAAACACCTAGCAATGTCATAGCAACACCCAGGATATCCTAGCAACACTACAGCAACCATCTAACAATACCTAGAAACTACTTAAATGACTCTAGTAAACACCTAGCAATGGCCTAGCAACATGCAGGATACACTAGCAACACTAAAGCAATCGCCAAAAACATCCTAGCAACACCTTAGCAACCGTATAACACCCTAGAGACCACTTAGATGACTCTAGTAAACACCCAGCAATGGCATACCAACACCCAAGACACCCTAGCAATGCTATATAAACCACCTAGTACATCCTAGCAACACCTTATCAATGCCATAACAACACCCTGGAAATCCTAGCAACACCACAGCAACCGCCAAGAACATCCTAGCAACACCTTAGCAACTGTCTAACAATACCCTGGAAACCACTTAGATGACCTTGGTACATACCTACCAATGCCATAACAACACCCTGGAAATCCTAGCAACACCATAGCAACCGCCAAGAACATCCTAGCAACACCTTAGCAACTGTCTAAAAATACCCAGGAAACCACTTAGATGACCTTGGTACATACCTACCAATGCCATAACAACACCCTGGAAATCCTAGCAACACCATAGCAACTCCTTAGGAACCATCTAACAAATAAACTATTTAGTTGTAGTAGTATATACTTAACAATGCAATAACAACACCTAGAACACCCTTGCAACTGCCTAGCAACGTCTACCAACACCCTAGAAACCACTTAGATGACCCTAGTAAACACCTAGCAACCACCTAACAACGTCCTGATGGAGAACACTCAAGGATCCAGACAGAAAGTTTTCTGCAGCTCTCACATTAAGTTTGAAAGTTTTTCTCACACAGTCACTGCTTTTGTTTCTTCCTGTTCTGCTCTCTCTCTCTCTCTCTCTCTCTCTCTCTCTCCCTCACCCAGAATCCATCTGATTTCCCGCACAGGAAGTCTGTTGAACCGCCGCCCATCTCTCAGGTACAGAAGCTGTCACTCATGTGACATCACTCATCTGATGAGCTTCAGCCTGAAATCTGCTCTTATTCTTGCAGGAGAGACACAACTACAGATCACCAGCACCACCGTTTCCTCGCCCACCCGAGCCCTCACCCCCGCCACAGGTACAACACACACACACACACACACACACGTCATACAGGTCACATGATATACACAACACGTACAAACGATGCAGAAAAATCCTGTCAATCTCTCACAATGAATCAAAACAGCATGTAAGATTCTCTGATGTGTTCATCTGCGCAGGCGTCTGCGCTGCAGGTTCGGGCCATGTATGACTTCAATGCAGAGGACGCAGATGAGCTGAACTTTCACGCTGGAGATGTCATCGAGGTTTTAGATCAGTCCGATCGTTTCTGGTGGAAAGGTCTTTTGCGCGGGAGAACCGGACTTTTCCCCGTCAACTACACCAATCCGGTTTGAAAATCCATTACACAGACCTTCGGTTTATAATCCATTTATCCTTCGGTTCTTTGAGTCTTTATGTTGCATGATAATGATTTGTCCATAAAGAATACATTAACAGTTCTGCATTTAAGAAACACATTTTCATATAGTTATGAACACACACACACACACACACACACACACACACATCTGTAAAGCTGAGCTCTTCCTGTACAGAGATTTGGAAAAATTGTATGTTCCATTTCACAAACAAGTTTATGAATCCTTCATAATTGTTATGTTCCTCTGCATATGGACTGCATGAAAAATTCCTGAGATGTAAACTTCATCCAAGTAATAAATACATTCATATTTAATAACACATACAAATGTGTCATGAGTTTATTGAATGAATGGTTTGGTTACAAACTCTTCCTTACTGCACGTTATTCCAAAGAGAATGTCGTAATCTTTCATAACAACATTTTAGCTGATGTCAACCGTGTCCCTTCAGATCACCGGCTCAGATTCTGGTCTGTTTTAGAAATGCATCACATCATGATTCCTCAACATAAGCAAATATATTTCAGCTCGATTCAACATATTGCAGTTCAGAATATCACGATGCAGCCTGTGATCAAAGAGATCTGAGCACAATCACAATGATCCAAATGAAGAAGGAAATAAACAAAACCACAATCTCTGATCAGATCTGAATCCGGCTGTTCAAGGAAGTAAACAGGTGAAAGTGAAACGAATGATTTAAATCCAAATCTGCTGTTCAACTCAAGTATTAAAGAGCCTTATTATGTCAGAGCTCACATTTGCTTCACTCTAAAAAATCGTGGGTTACTTTTTCTACCCAAGTCCTGGGTTGAGTCTTTTGGGTAATTTTTGAGGGTTATTTTTCCAGTGTTCAGGTAGTTTTTGTGTTACCCAGGTCCTGGGTCAGACGTAACAACCCCGTGTTTGGGAAGTTTTTGCGTTACCCAGGTCCTGGGTCAGACGTAACAACCCGGCGTTTGGGAAGTTTTTGCGTTACCCAGCTCCTNCCTGGAAACCACTTAGATGGCCTTGGTACATACCTACCAATGCCATAACAACACCCTGGAAATCATAGCAACACCATAGCAACCGCCAAGAACATCCTAGCAACACCTTAGCAACTGTCTAAAAATACCCTGGAAACCACTTAGATGACCTTGGTACACACCTACCAATGCCATAACAACACCCTGGAAATCCTAGCAACACCATAGCAACCGCCAAGAACATCCTAGCAACACCTTAGCAACTGTCTAAAAATACCCTGGAAACAACTTAGATGCCCTTGCGACATACCTACCAATGCCATAACAACACCCGAGACACCCTAGCAACACCATAGCAACTCCTTAGGAACAAACTATTTAGTTGTAGTAGTATATATTTAACAATGCAATAACAACACCTAGGACACCCTTGCAACTGCCTAGCAACGTCTACCAACACCCTAGAAACCACTTAGATGACCCTAGTAAACACCTAGCAACCACCTAACAACGTCCTGATGGAGAACACTCAAGGATC
>RJVU01051519.1:9307558-9330668 GCA_003731715.1 Anabarilius grahami | reverse complement strand
TACCCAGCTCCTGGGTCGGACGTAACAACCCGGAGTTTGGGAAGTTTTTGCGTTACCCAGATCCTGGGTCAGACGTAACAACCCAGGGGTTGAGTTATTTATCGCCCTCTTCAGCATGTCTTCGGTAAAATAGACCTTTGTGTACGTTTTATTTTTTTATCTTAAAATTCGTTATTGTTCTGTATATCGTTTAATTTAATGCACATCAACATACAGGGGCACGATGTGAGTCACCTAAACGAGTGTCGCGTCGGTCTTTTCGTGTGATGGAAACGCCTGATGACCTGCATAAAATGTTACGATTTTATTCAAAAAGATACAGAATATAAACACTTAGGATGTTAAAATATGTTCTCAGAATTGTACACTGATAATTTATGGACAGGTTATGGAGTCAGTCACAGCGTTTTTAGTGAAAAGCAGGCGGCGGTCTGAAGTTATCAGTTCCCCCACCGAATGCGAGTCATCTCCGGCACGGTGACAACAGGACAACAGAGACTGCTCGGTTACACTTGAATTACTTCTAAATGTTAAATTTTTACTTCTAATATTTGTTAAACAACCTTAAATAAAAGGCAATATCTATCAAAAATTATATAAAATAAGCTATACTTTAAAATATGATCAAAAATAAAGGAATTATCCTTAGAGGTTGTGTGGCATTTAAAAAAGGTTTAGAGGATTTAAGTTAATCCGTAAACATTAATTCATGTATGAAGTAAAAAAATAAAATAAAAAAAAGCTAGTATTATAGTAAAAATGATTTAACCCATTATGCTGGGTAAAATTAACCCAACGTGTTCTCTCCTATATTTACCCAGCCCTTGGGTTGTTTTTAACCCAGTGTTTTTAGATATTTTTATTAATAGAAAAAGACCAGACACAAAAATGGCAGGACTGGCTTCATGTGTCTGCTTTAGCTCCAACTAAACCACTCCAATTAAGAAATGGTAGAAATGACTTCATGATTTAGGTCTATATCTGTAGTAACTGAGAGTCTAATATTTTATGCATTATGCATGAACTAAACCTTGAATGCAAGTAAGTCTGCCAAATGCTTAAATATTAAATCAGATATTCGGATGTTCTGCATTCATACAGCTATACCTGTAAGTGTTCAGCTGCCACATTACAAACACAAACACTAGTCCTGATTTTTCGCTCAACCTTTGATGATCAATCATTAAGTTGGAGTCATTCATGCTGAAACAAAGTTCACCTACCACTGAATTTAGTGTGAACTCCACCCACCCGCAGAGCTACTACACCTGCCCGCACGAGCTCAGGTGAGACACTCCCGCGCCGCATTCCGAGCTCGTCGCGTCGAGTCATGGCGGAGTCCCAGCTCGAGTGTCTGGAGGACGGGCTCATGCCCGCCGCGGTGCCCGAGTCCCGGCCGCAGTTCTACTACAGCGAACAGCAGCGGGCGGCGCTGGAGCAGCTGCTCACGAACGGAGACGGAGCGTTCAAGAGCCTCCTGAAGGAGGAGAAGAGCAAAGACTTCCTGTCGGCGTGGGAAATCAAGGCCATCACGAGCACCTTCGTCAAATATAAGCAGGAGGAAGACGATGGTCATGGAGGGGCAGCGGAGAACCAACCCAAAAAACAACCAACAACCGACAAACGCGAAGACAGCGGCTCGCTGCGCTCCACCTACTGGCCGCAGATGTCGGACACGGAGGTCCCGCCGCTGGACATCGGGTGGCCCTCATCCGGGCTCTTTAAAGGGGTCACCCGAGTGTCGGTCTACACACACCCGCCCAAACAGGACAGCCCACACATCAAGGAGGTGGTTCGAAAATTAATACAAGAATCATGCAAGGTCAGCGCTCATTAAAAATCAAATAAATAGAGCTGTTTTGAAATATCATCTTTCATGTGTGGACCCTAAACCAAGGTAAATCACTTTTTAAGTGTTGCTGCTGTACATGACAACCCAGCTGTCAAGGTTCTCTCAAAGTTATCTGGTCTTTAATAATGTTCTCAAAACTTTAGCACAAAAACATTATTTATGTTTCATTGATTGAACATTTAAAAAAAACATTTTAGTTGGATGTCTAATGTTTTTAGGTAGTTCAGAGAACATTCAAAGGTAATGTTTCCATAATACTTGCACAATGATAAAACAGGGGAAACCATGGTAAACATCTGTGAGGGGATTCCTCATCACCATGATCATAGTTTCATTTTCTCTTCTCACTGACACTAAATGTCAGGTAACCTAAAGATGCATCTAATGAGGTCCACATCTAAATGAACCGGTTTATTCATTCATAAATATTAATAAACCAGGGGCCATATCATGAATCTCCTGAAGCAATAGCTGAGGATTCCTGCTGGATACTTTAAGATCTTGTTCAGACTTGATCTAACCGTCAGTTTCTCCAGCCTGCAGTGGTTGAGCTTCAGGGGAATGACTGTGATCTCTGACACTGACTCACTGCAGCAGGAAATGATGCGGCTGACATTCTGCTTTCTAAAAAAATCTCAAGTCTAAAAGTCGAGCCACACCTGTACTGATCTGATCAGTGATTCCACAGCGCTACTGCAGTCGAGGGACTTTCTCTTGTGTTCAGAGATCATTTTACTCTGTCATATCTTATCAGTCATTATAAAGAATAAACCATAAAGAAAGAAAGATGGCCTTATTTCTTCCTTGTTGGATTTATTGTGGCTTTAGAATCAAACTAAACATTGTCAGATCTGAAAACAAGAGAGGAGAAAGTGAAAGCTGTTCAAAACTCTTCTGAACTGGGTGTGAATCAGAATCAGTAGTTTCAGGTTGTTGTGTTACTGTAATCCTGATTAACACACACATACACACACACACACTGCTTTGTGTGAGGAACAGACCAGATTTTAAGTCAATATTTACTAAAAATCTCAAATTTCTTTTTTGTTCAGATTCAGAAATCATGCATCAATGTGTTACCAGCTGACAAAAATATAATATATATGAAAACGTTAACTTTGAAAGTTCTGAAACAAGTAGTAACATTTAAAAAACATTAGACAAATTAAAAGGTTTCAGGAAAAATACATCATGAAACATTATGAAATTAACATTTTTGTGCTAACGTTTTGAGAACATTATTAAAGACCAGATAACTTTGAAAAAAACGTTCTATTAACGTTACTGGAAGAACGTTCACAACGTTGAGAACCTTGCCAGAACGTTAGCTAAAAATCTGAGAACGTTCCCTGTTAAGGTTGTGCAAGGTCATTTTGACAAACACTTTTCTTTTCTGTAATGAAACATTTCCTATTGAAACCGAAAACACTGAAGATTGTTCTAAAATGACCAGCAGGCTTCAGTTCCGTCACATGCATCAAGATTTTCTGCAGTTTCTAGTCAGAGACAGATGATGTCATGACTATTCTTGGTTCCTTTTCCCAAAAGAGAAGGTTTAACATGACTAATTACCGCAGATGAGAATAAGTGAAATGTCTGTCCAGGTCGTGGCTATCGTGATGGACCTGCTGACCGACCTGCAGATCCTGCGGGATCTGTTCGAGGCGTCCAAGCGTGGCGTTCCCGTCTACATTGTGCTGGACGAGCTGGGAGCGCCGCACTTTCTGGACATGTGCAGCCGAATGCAAGTCGGCGCAAAGGATCTTCAGGTACAGCGTTATTATCCCTTCTCAAAGCGCTCGTCTTTTATTCCCTATTGCAGCGTATATCAGAGTGAAACACTTCTGGAACAAGAACAAAAGTAGTGCGGGGCTTGATTTTGTCTGTGAGGAATTGATTGGATGGTTGTGGTTTGCTATTGGTGGATCTCATGTGAGTGACAGGTTGCCCCGCCCTCATCATCAGAGAAGAGAAGAGATGCTGCAAGAGGGAGGAGAAGATATTCTGATTCAACACGAGGAACCTGAATTTAACACAATAATGATGTGCACCGATAAATCATTTAGAATAAACACTGAATTGTCCATTTTTTTGATTTCATGGTGACTGTAATCGCTTGTTTCCATCAGAATGTTCGGACTCGGACCGTAAAGGCTGTCGGTTTAAATCTGTCCTTGGGGAGAATCCCAGGAAACGTCCAGAGCAAGTACATGTTTATTGACGGAGATAAAGTCATGTTTGGAACGTACAGGTGAGCGCGTGTTTATTGTTTACAGCCTCTTAAACAATGTTTGTGTCTCATATTGAGTTTGTTGATCCTGCAGCTTCTCCTGGAGCTCTTCCCGAATGGACAGAAACATGATCACGGTGATGTCAGGGCAGGTGGTGGATTTCTACGATAACGATTTCCGAGAACTTTACGCCTTCTCAGACAAACTTGACCTCTTTAAGGAGTTTCACCTCAGTAAGCCCAAGACGGGCACCCTGTCCCGGGCCGTCGTGCCCAAACGCCCCCTAGCGGCCACTTCGCGCTTCCAGGTGAACCTCGGAGACGCGACGCGTGGAGATATTAAAGTGCCGGCGCACAAATACCACAACCCGAAGTACCTGTTAGCGCTCGGACAGATCCCAGGACAATCAACGCCTCTGCAGGATTTCTTAAGTACCATGCAGCCGCCAGATCCCACGGAAGAGCCGGAGAATCCCATGGAAGAGCTGGAGAACCTGACACCTGCTCCCTCTCAGACCGGGAAGAAGGAGTCCAAGAAACTCAAAACACCGACAAAGTCAAAGAGATCATGGTGGAGTAAACAGAAGCAGGACAAGACGAGCGAAGCTGTCATTGAAGAAAACACGGCGGACGAAGCGTCTAAACACACGCTGACCGCAGACGACACCTCTGAGGCGCAGGACTCCGGCAAAAAGAAGAAAAGTATATTTAGGAACATTTTTAAAAAAAACAAATGATGATTCTTTCGTCGTAACTGAATGAGCCGCTGTTTTTAACTCCTCATGAAGACGTCATGTTGACATGTTTACACCGTGTTCCTGACCTCACTTTAGACTTTCTTTGTAGTGTATGTTTGATGTGATCAGTGTGATATAACTGTGTTCATATATGTGCGACTGTGATGATGTACAACGCTTGATAAAGAGACTAAATAATGTCTGAATTACATTCAAACCTGCTGAAAGGTTTCTGTACAGAGGAAGATTGTGTTTGGCATTCTGGAAACATGTTGAAAATGGACTAATGTTGCTTAATGAAGTATAGTGTATCTACTCAAGTCAGTTTTATTTTTGTTTATTTTTTAATTTTGTTATTAAATTTGATTAAAGAAAATGTATTAAAAAATTTTTTGATTTAAGTAAATAAATGATCTGACAGTACAGTACTATTGAGTAGAGTAGATGTAAGAATATAATGTAACAATAGAAACTAAATATTTTTAAATTTACTTTACACATGAATTTTTCATGGTATAAATTGAGTCTTTATACATAAAAATATACAGCTGTCTTTTAAATTTTAGAATGGGGTCCATCGCACAAGAATGATCCAAGACTGTGTCCGAAATCGCCCCCTATAGGGCAGTATTTGAAGGGACAGCCATTTGCAGTGATGTCTAAAACCATAGTGGACATTATCAAGTGCACTCATTCAATCCCATAATGCACCGCAATAACAAGTGTACAACCGATGTACACTTA
The DNA here is from genome assembly GCA_003731715.1 of Anabarilius grahami. Lineage (NCBI taxonomy): Eukaryota > Metazoa > Chordata > Actinopteri > Cypriniformes > Xenocyprididae > Anabarilius > Anabarilius grahami. The sequence goes on along the minus strand of RJVU01051519.1, from coordinate 9,325,105 downwards.
ACGACTAGAGAATACCCATAATGCACTGTGAGATTCGAGCGTTGAATGAATTCTCGCGTCTTGCCAGAAGATGGCGTCTGCAGCTGAATCATCCATCCATTTTCCAAACCGCTGGTCCAATGTGGGTACAGCGTAATATCATACAGATATAAATTCCATTTTTAATTGATTATTAAACAGTTTAATTAAAGTTTATACATAGTTTCTGTGTCAGACATCAAGATAAAGCTTTTCATTACTACTGGAGCTGCCAGTTTGCCGAGTTTCAAACAATTATTGAGCTTTCCTGTAGCTCAGTGGTTAGAGCATGGCACTAGCAATGCCAAGGTCATGGGTTCGATCCCAGGGATTGCACATACTCAAGATACAAATGTATAGTATAATGCAATGTAAGTCGCTTTGGATAAAAGCGTCTGCCAAATGCATAAATGTAAATGTATTAAGCATCACGCAAAAGCAGCAGCAGTCAGTGTCCGAATTCACTCACTTGTTTTCATTCACTCCTTCTAGTGAGCTATATCAGTGGAGTAATGTAGGGAATAAGGGTATGGGGGGGCGATTCAAATGGGATGCGAACCAAATTAAAAAATCCAATTAGCCTACTTCAAATAATTTTCTTTCCAAAGATTGTTTCTGTCAATTTAGGTAGGCCTAGTTCTCATCATGTTGACGTTTGTTCAAGTGTTCGTTCTTCCAATAAGTTTGGTTTTAGTTAGTTATTTGATGCTGTAAAAACGGGGAGTGGGGGCATGATTGACAGCTGCGATTGAGTCTGCAGAGGTGGGCGGGACCTTGATTTCACGGCTCCACCTCAGGATCACCACGGCGCAGACTCGGGCTCCAAATGACATAATCGGCGCAAGATGTCAACGGATATTAGGGCTTCTTTTTCTAATCGAAGAAAAAGGAGACATGTCTTTCATCTTTTTTAGAGTCAATGATGGGATGATCATATTTGGGGGTCCATGGCATTTAAAAGATTGAAAACCACTGGCTTGAACCACACACAAACCCCGCCCACTACAGTAAAATCAGCCAACCCCATGGCAGATGACCTGATTGTACGAAATCATTGGCCTGTGGCAAAAAAAACCTCCTGATTGGCTTAAAAAAAAGTCTAGTGCTGTCCAGACACAGATGTGATTATATCTCACTGTTATTTGTCAAACAAACAGCTTCAATTTAAGAAGAAAAGTCAATGGAACAGTTATGAAGGGAGTGTTCGCCCTCTGCTGGTGGATCTGAGCATAACACAGTATTTCAGACTCAGGATAAAACATGCATTTGACACAAAGGAAACACTACAATCTCATGAACTTCACAAGAGCACATGAAATGCGTCATTGGGGACACGACCAGAAATGCACTTCCGCTTTTACTCAAAGTGGCATTATTTGGCCGGATCTGTGTGTGTGTCAACAGCTCTGACCACAAAAAGGATCCGTGGATTTACCGCCACAGCTCTAAACAGGAAGTGACCACAGATGAGCTGAATATGAGTTACATTCACCTATGAACTAATTTTCAGTCTGTCCATCAGATAGTATCAGTTTACATGTCTGTCCGAGACTTAAAGAGACTTGAACGTGTTTCAGACCTCAGATGCTCCTCATGGACTCACAGTGATGTTCTTGATGATGATGATGATGAAGATGATGGAGAAACATCTCATGAGGCTGGTTGTGTTGGTTAAATCAGAGGTGATTGGGATCATTGTGAGGATCATTAGCACCACAGATCAACAATAAAACTGCTCCTGGACCTTCATGAAACCACCAGCAGATGTCACATGTTCTTGTTCTGATGGAGGAAGTGAAAGCGATGAGGTCATTTCACATTTCCCTTTTTAAACTTTGCTGTTGCATTAATATAAGCCTGAGTGGGATCATCCTGTGCTACAGATGTCAAAAGATTCGCTTCCCGAATTTATTCTACATTTATCTTCTACTGACACGGATTTATCTTCTACATGCACTTCCTCTAAAACTGAATGAGATCACGTTTCAGACTTTCATCGGCCCAACATATATACAGGTCCTTCTCAAAAAATTAGCATATTGTGATAAAGTTCATTATTTTCCATAATGTAATGATAAAAATTAAACTTTCATATATTTTAGATTCATTGCACACCAACTGAAATATTTCAGGTCTTTTATTGTTTTAATACTGATGATTTTGGCATACAGCTCATGAAAACCCAAAATTCCTATCTCAAAAAATTAGCATATCATGAAAAGGTTCTCTAAACGAGCTATTAACCTAATCATCTGAATCAACTAATTAACTCTAAACACCTGCAAAAGATTCCTGAGGCTTTTAAAAACTCCCAGCCTGGTTCATTACTCAAAACCGCAATCATGGGTAAGACTGCCGACCTGACTGCTGTCCAGAAGGCCATCATTGACACCCTCAAGCGAGAGGGTAAGACACAGAAAGAAATTTCTGAACGAATAGGCTGTTCCCAGAGTGCTGTATCAAGGCACCTCAGTGGGAAGTCTGTGGGAAGGAAAAAGTGTGGCAAAAAACGCTGCACAACGAGAAGAGGTGACCGGACCCTGAGGAAGATTGTGGAGAAGGACCGATTCCAGACCTTGGGGGACCTGCGGAAGCAAGTGGGCTGAGTCTGGAGTAGAAACATCCAGAGCCACCGTGCACAGGCGTGTGCAGGAAATGGGCTACAGGTGCCGCATTCCCCAGGTCAAGCCACTTTTGAACCAGAAACAGCGGCAGAAGCGCCTGACCTGGGCTACAGAGAAGCAGCACTGGACTGTTGCTCAGTGGTCCAAAGTCATTCGGAAATCAAGGTGCCAGAGTCTGGAGGAAGACTGGGGAGAAGGAAATGCCAAAATGCCTGAAGTCCAGTGTCAAGTTCCCACAGTCAGTGATGGTCTGGGGTGCCATGTCAGCTGCTGGTGTTGGTCCACTGTGTTTTATCAAGGGCAGGGTCAATGCAGCTAGCTATCAGGAGATTTTGGAGCACTTCATGCTTCCATCTGCTGAAAAGCTTTATGGAGATGAAGATTTCGTTTTTCAGCACGACCTGGCACCTGCTCACAGTGCCAAAACCACTGGTAAATGGTTTACTGACCATGGTATTACTGTGCTCAATTGGCCTGCCAACTCTCCTGACCTGAACCCCATAGAGAATCTGTGGGATATTGTGAAGAGAAAGTTGAGAGACGCAAGACCCAACACTCTGGATGAGCTTAAGGCCGCTATCGAAGCATCCTGGGCCTCCATAACACCTCAGCAGTGCCACAGGCTGATTGCCTCCATGCCACGCCGCATTGAAGCAGTCATTTCTGCAAAAGGATTCCCGACCAAGTATTGAGTGCATAACTGAACATAATTATTTGAAGGTTGACTTTTTTTGTATTAAAAACACTTTTCTTTTATTGGTCGGATGAAATATGCTAATTTTTTGAGATAGGAATTTTGGGTTTTCATGAGCTGTATGCCAAAATCATCAGTATTAAAACAATAAAAGACCTGAAATATTTCAGTTGGTGTGCAATGAATCTAAAATATATGAAAGTTTAATTTTTATCATTACATTATGGAAAATAATGAACTTTATCACAATATGCTAATTTTTTGAGAAGGACCTGTATATATATATATACAGTGCTCAGCGTAAATGAGTATACCCCCTTTGAAAAGTAACATATCTCAATGAACACAAAAACAATTTCCAAAATGTTGACAAGTCTAAGTTTAATATAACATCTGTTTAACTTATAACATGAAAGTAATATAACTTAGATTACACATTTTTCAGTTTACTCAATTAGGGTAATGCAAAAATGAGTACACCCCACAACAAAAACTACTACATCTAGTACTTGTATGGCCTCCATGATTTTTAATGACAGCACCAAGACTTCTACACATGGAATGAACAAGTTTTGCAACAAGACATTTTGCAACATTTATCTTTTTCCATTCTTCAAGAATGACCTATTTTAGAGACTGGATGCTGGATGGAGAGTGATGCTCAAATTGTCTCTTCAGAATTTCCCATAGGTGTTCGTTTGGGTTCAGATCAGGAGCCACTGAATCACTTTCACCCTGTTCTTCTTCAGAAATCCAACAGTGGCCTAAGATGTGTGTTTAGGATCATTGTCATGTTGGAAAAGTGCACGGAGTGATGGTAACATCTTCTCTTTCAGTATACATTTTTGTATCAAATTTTGTTCTCTAAGTTATATTATTAACCTTACTTTCATGTTATAAGTTAAACAGATGTTATATAAAACTTAGTCTTGTTAACAAATTGTTTTTGTGTTCATTGAGATTAAAATGTTACTTTTCAATGGGGGTGTACATTTACGCTGAGCACTGTATATATATATATATATATGATCAGGCATAACATTATGAGCACCTTTCTAAGGTTTCCCAGCAGAACATTGCCCAAAGCATCACACTGCCTCCGCCGGCTTGCCTTCTTCCCATAGTGCATCCTGGTGCCATGTGTTCCCCAGGTAAGAGACGCACACGCACCCGGCCATCCACGTGATGTAAAAGAAGATTCATCACACCTTCTTCCATTGCTCCGTGGTCCAGTTCTGATGCTCACGTGTCCACTGTTGGCTCTTTCGGCGGTGGACAGGGGTCAGCATGGGCACCCTGACTGGTCTGCAGCTATGCAGCTCCATACGCAACAAACTGATGCACTGTGTATTCTGACACCTTTCTATCAGAACCAGCATTAACTTCTGGAGCAATCTGAGCTTCAGGAGCTCGTCTGTTGGATCGGATCACACGGGTCAGCCTTCAATGAGCCTCGTCCGCCCATGACCCTGTCGCCGGTTCACCACTGTTCCTTCCTTGGAGCACTTTTGATAGATACTGACCACTGCAGAGCGGGAACACCCCACAAGAGCTGCAGTTTTGGAGATGCTCTGACCCAGTCTCTAGCATCACAATCTGGTCCTTGTCAAACTCGCTCAAATCCTTACGCTTGACCATTTTTCCTGCTTCTAACATCAACTTTGAGGACAAAATGTTCCCTTGCTGCCTAATATATCATCCCACTATCAGGTGCCGTGATGAAGAGATGATCAGTGTTATTCACTTCACCTGTCAGTGCTCATGATGTTATGCCTGATCAGTGTATATATATGTGTGTGTGTAAATGACACTGAGACTAATGCTGAGAATAATCCTGAACTTCTTCTTTTAACAAAACCAACATGTCACGTTTGTCCCGACGCCACAAATTTTGTTTCTGCTCAAACTACACAGAGACATTTCATAAAATACAAGCATCACGGGACATTCAATCTCAAATAACTTTAATTAAATAATCAATTGTACAATGCATCACCTAAAATCTTTCATATGATCTGTAGTATTTACAAAATATATTTTACATGAAAAACATTTAATACAAAACAGAGTAAATGTGTTTGTCCTGAATGCATCTTTGTGTCGTTTGAGAGGGAATCAATCCATCTGCTGCACTGGATCATTATTAGACCGTCACTGCCAGTTTCCATAATGGATTCAGTTGCACATTAAACACACTCTCTCTCTCTCACACACACACACTCAACTGGCTGCTGAAATACAACAAAACATTTGATCAGATGCAGAAGCATGTTGGCTTTAGATAATAAGCGAGTCTTTCTGGTGATGTTTGTATCGTCCAACTGAGGTAAGAAAGTATCTTTGGATGGAAACACAGCTAATGTCTCTTTATAATCTCAACTGTTGGTCAAATGGATAGTCATTGCCAGAAAGACCCCATTTCATCTCAATGAAATGATCTCAGTATGAACTCTGAGCTGCTCCACATTGATTGTTATAGCTCTATACTCTACAACTACTGCCTCATTTGAGTCTGTTTGTGTGTCTAAGGGATTTCAGGACAACAATCCTCCATTACATCTGCTGAGCTGTGAGAGAGAAACCTCTGAGCAATGGTGTTTTCCTCTGAGTGTAAATAAATACGCTGTGCGCTCTTATAGTTCTGGCTGTCTTTAGTTATAGTTCAGTAACGCCATCGTTTCATCTCATTTCTCTGGGACTTTGTTGATGACTTTCTTCTTCCGCACGGACACTAGGTCATAGAAGGGATCTTTTGTAATGCTGGCCCTGTAAACACACACACACATGTCGTATGTCAGATGCGTGTCGTTCCTTCAGACGCCGTATGAGGACGTTAGCGTTCGTACCTGATGGACTCGATCCACTCGTCTCTCTCCTCGGCCGAAGCGGCACAGATGGTGTACGACTGATGTTTCCCCTCCACCACACGGCCGTCGGTCTCCGTCTTACACGCCTTGATCTTCTGACCCCGACTGTTGGGGTTATACAGCTCTAAACAATACTGCACACGGGTCAAAGGTCACAGGTTAACCATCACTAATAATATCATTTATTGCCTTATTCTCTTATTTGTAACACGGTTCAAGTCTCACCGGTTTCCGGGGAAAGACCACTTCCTTCACGCTCAGATTCTCCAGAGGAATGATCCCGCGCGGCTCTTTGTCCTGATACACAAACAGCACAATCAGCTCTAATCTACACACTTCACACTGACCTTCATGCATTCAGAGAGATGTTTGCGTGTTCTTACTGTGGTATATTCAAAATAATACAGGCAGTTATCAGTGAGGATGAACCATCGTCTCTTCCACGTCTTCACACGGCCGCCTGCAGATGGATCATACATCTGATTATACATCAGGAACACTAACCAATAAACTTCCAGAACTAACAATGAAAAATACTTCAAAAGCATTCATTATTGGTAGTTAATGTTAATTTCAACATTTACTAATACATACCCAGCTAACAGGGAACGTTCTGGTAAGGTTCTCTCAACGTTATGAACAAACGTTCTTCCAGTTACATTAATAGAATGTTTGTTTAAACTGGTCTTTAAAAAAATTCTCAAAACGTTAGCACAAAAACATTATTTATACATCGTTCATGGAACATTTCTCCAAAACATTTTAGTTGGACCTTCATCTAACGTTTTTTAAATGTTACTACTTGTTTCAGAACGTTCAGAATGTTCACATAACCAAGGAAAAACTTTTAAAAATGGGATGTCTTGACTGTTTTCATAACTTAATATCATGATTAGTAAAACGCACTTATCTATATTGATTATTACTGGTTCAAGAGCGTAGCACTGAAACTCTATTAGTTTCTAAGTCGTAGAGTCTTGAAACTAGCTTTCCTGTAGCTCAGTGGTTAGAGCGTGGCACTAGCAATGCCAAGGTCATGGGTTCGATCCCAGGGATTGCACATACTCAGATACAAATGTATAGTGTAATGCAATGTAAGTCGCTTTGGATAAAAGCGTCAGCCAAATGCATAAATGTAAATGTAAATGAAACTTTGAGGGCTGGTAGTAGTCACACCATCTACAACGTCACTAAGGCTCACCCTGATCGGCCTGACGGGGGCTCTACAGCAGTGAAAAGTATGAAATCACTCATAACGTCTAAAGCGTTAGGCGTAGGCTCAAGTGTAATCCATTATAACCATTATAATCCAATTGGCTCATGACGGAAATTTTGTGAACTAGTCTTAGGTTTTTGGCCCGAACGGAACCAAACCAGTGCAGCAAGATTCTCTGGAGTCTGATTGTCAATAGTTATCAAAAAAAGTTGAAAATGTCGATTCATACAATGTTTGAAGTGGGTGGAGCCACTTTTGCTAAAATGGCTCTAACTCATGAACGGAATGAGATATTTTCACCAAACTTGGCACACGTATGTAAGAACTCATTCTGTGGTCATGTGAAAAAGGACACGGCGACTGGTCACTTGGTGGCGCTATAACATGGAATTTTTTTTAAAAATGGTTATAACTACGCAACCTGAAGTTTGATTGACTTCAAAATTGGCATGCGGTGTCTTTGTCCAAGGTGCCAAGACTTCCTTTGAGGACATTTGTGTATCTCGAAAAACACGTCCGGCATCGGCCAATGAATTTTGAGCAACTATCAGACAAGGTTAACGGAGGCCGATCGGAATGAAACTCGCTGGGCCTGTTTGACTCACGGCCCTAGAGACCTGTGAGAAATTGAAAAGAAATCGGCCACTGGGGGGACACTTTTATATTTTTCACGTGTTTAAAGAATTAATGCAATTTTTCGCACATGCCCATGACATTCAGACCACATGGTAGAACTCCTCATTCTGAGCAACTTTGCCTCTAGGACCGCCGCTGTCCATCGAATCATTCATTAAATATCGGAGATTATTATAAAAAAACAACTTTGTCGAACTAGTTTTTTGGCTCAACCTCGATAACTGTTAAAAAGCTTTATAAACCATAGATTTCCTATGGTAAATTGCCTGTATTGGCTTTAAATGGTCTTTTCCGTCTATGATCGAGATGGTTACAGGCTTGCTAATTATAACATTATACCTTTTTACGTATGTGCTTAAAGACCTTAAAGCGCTTAAACCCCGATAACTGCTGCTCGCAGCTATATTTATTATTATATCATCATATTTGTTAGCTGGGTGAGCAGTATCTATTTGACACAAAGACAATGAGGATGTCAATGAGTGTGACAGTATTAAACTTTAACAGATTTAGAATAAACACAGCTAATAAAAGCAGTGTTTAAATGGACAAAACCCTGTAAAGAAAGAGAAAGTAAAGTAGACTAAATATGTTTGCAGTAATGAATCTATTTCAGTTTGTTTAATGCAGTCAGAGTTAAATCTTTATGATAACTGATGTAACCGCGGTACATCTCGGCTTTACCCAGTTTGAGCAGCCAGCCCTCTCGGTCAGGGTTGAAGAAGGTGTGCGTGAGATCATTCCCATCATCCTCTGGGATTTTGAAGGGTTCGTTCCGTATGCTGTTGTACAGATTCTGTCGTCATGAAAAGAAACACACATTTCTATCACAACCACAACCTTCCTGTTAGTGCTGCTTATTTATGTAAATGTGCACCGCTGATGAATAATAATTAACACCAGAGTGTTATTTGTGCTCAGTCACTCTAATGTTCTCACAGGCTGGTATTTTGTTTCTCACGAGTGTCATGTGACCCGCAAGGAGTGATTGTGATTGGCTGCTCACCGTCAGGAGGTCGTCGGGCAGGTCGTCTCCGTTGTTGATCCCGCGGTTCATGCTGATGAATCTCTCCAGCGGGGTCTTGTCCTTCACGTTGGGGTTGTGCAGACTCGTGTTCAACATGATGATGGCAAACGACAGGATGTAACACGTGTCTGAGGATCATTTACACAAACAACACAACAACTTTGACATAGACTGATAAACAAACCGGTTGATTCACAGCTGACAGGGAACGTTCTGGCGAGGTTCTCTCAAGCGTTTTTCCAGTAACGTTAATAGAACGTTCATTCAAAGCTCTTTAATAATGTTCTCAAAACATTAGCACAAAAACATTATTTATACATCATTCATGGAGCTGTTTTCTTCTGAAATCTTAGTTGGATGTTCGTCTAAATGTTATCACTTGTTTCAGAACGTTCAGAGAACATTTAAAAGTAACGTTCCCATAATGTTTGAAGAATGATTCAATTGATACAATGTTCCCTTAACATTCACATAACCAAATAAAAAAATAAAAAAACATTTTTAAAGCATTTCAAAAACTGGATGTTTTGAACATGTAGAGAATACTCATTACTTAATATGAACGTTAGAAAAACGTTTTTGGAACATATTTTTGTCAGCGGAGCTGTTTTGAGATTATAAGTATCTGCTTGGCCAATTAACAGATTTATTAACTTATTTTGCCATGGAATTAATAAATATAAAAAGGTAATTGCAAATTTTTATCTCAAATATAAAAAAAAACAAGTCATTAGCGTGTTGAATTGGTCTGTGAGATAAGCTTGGAATTGAGATAAAAAGTCGCAATTACCTTTTTTATTTATTTTTTATTCCAGAAAAAAAAAACTGAATTACGATATGTAAAAGTCGGATTTGCAAGAATATACAATCATGAGTTTATAACTCGCTATTGTCAGAAAATAAGTAAAAATTGTAAGATAAAAAGTCGCAAAACCTTTTTTTATTTTTTTATTCCATGGCAGAAACAACACTGCATGAAAAGTGGGATTTTCGTCCCCGTAAACGGCCGGAAATCTCCCTAATTTTCGACAATTAACGACAATTTACAGCCTGTGAACATTTGGAGCTTGCAGGGAACAGACATGTCACACCCAGCATCATTTCTGCCTGTTGAGCGCATTGCTGGAAGATGTGTGGTTAATACATCCACTGTGCATTAAAGCAAGACCAAAGAAAAGGTCACTGTAGTCATGCCGCTATGCACAGTGGTTGAGCTCTAGGAGACTGTGATGTTGTTTGCATGGAATGCACATTTTACCTTTGTGGCAAAGCCTGATTAAAACTAATTGTTTAAATAAATTGATTTGTGTATCTTTTTTACATCACATTGGCCATTGCTAATGACACACAATAAATAATCTAGCATACTTTCATTAAATATATAAATTCAAGCTAAAATTTAAGATTTTATAATTAGGCTAAACTGAGCCTGATCTATTTATACCAGAGATTTTCTTAGAATGAAGTTAAAACCTTTTAGAAAAATGTCACTTGGGGTAAAACTCCTGCTACCCTGATTTGCATTTGTATAGCTCACAGCATTTTCATTTACATGTTAAAGCCTCCCCTGGAATTAGGGGAAGGGGAGTCATTGGGGAACAACTGCCAAGCAAGGCCCATGTCAATTTCTGACAATTCACGGCAGTTTTCGGTGTTGCCTGCAAATTGCCGTGTGCAGTCGTAAACCTGAACTTCCACGACAATCTACAGTGCCACTTACTGACGAAAATCCCACTTTTCACGCAGTGCAAGCTTCCATAAGTTTCTTTTTTTTTACAATTCTGAGTAATTATTGGGTAGAATATATATCAAGCACGTCATGCAAGAGGACGTTGAGGAGTTCAGAGATGTGTTTAACCTGTGGACTGGAAGACGTTGACGTTGCAGTTACAGTAACGTGTAGCGAAAGCCTCCATCATGCGGTCGATCTTCTGCGCTTCACCCGGCAGACGGAAACTCCACAAGAACTGCCTGATGAGTGAAAGAACGGGACAAAGAGAGGAAGCAGAAATAAGACGACTTCTGCGGCACGTGTGTGAATGAAGAAGCGCTCGTGTTCTCACCGTAACGCCTGAACCAGGTTCAGATCTGAAAACTCGTGCAGCTCCACGAACGCCTTGAGAATCTGCAGGTGCATCTCCTCCCTGAAACATCAGATTGAGATTCATCACACACACACACACACATGGACTGAACTGATGTGTGTGTTTGGTTCGTGTGTCACCTCTCTCCCAGGAAGTCTCCGATGGCCGTCTTATTCAGTCCTTCCTCTTTATACAGAAACTCTGCCACTCGGTCTGGTTTCCATTCCAGAATTTCGTTGTCAACCAGATACTTGATTCCCTGAAACACAGAGAAGTTTGTCAGTCTGGGACACACAGACCGAGATAAGACACGCTGCATTTGACCTGTAGCTCTTCTGAGTTTATCAGTCCGTCCACACGAGTTCCTCCACAGCTAAAAAAATCTGTTTTTGGAGATTTTCCCTCAAACCCATACTTCCCTTTTCAACAGAATGACTAAAGAAAAGACTAAAACCTTCAACACAAAATCAGAGAAACTGATACACTGGTTGATTTTTGTTTACCTGCAATGTATTATAAGGGCCATGTGATGTTCCCCCAGTATCAGCACTGGAACCGTTTCACCGCGACTGTCATGGCGGTTGAGTAAATACACTGTATTTTACACAAATGCTACTGTTGTTGTGTCACAGAGTGTTTTTTAGGCGAGAATGTAGTTATTTAGACCTAAAAATATGTGACTCATATATAAACATAGCACATATTTTACAGTTTGCTTTGGCAGATGTGAGCTCCAGGCCGTCAGCAGCCGTTCAGTGCTCGTGTACCCGCCGAGAACAGCTTTTTATCGCCAGTTCTTCGGAAATTTGCCGCTGGCTCTGATGCAGATGAGATATAATTAATAATTAATTTGGGGCATATCAAATGGCAATCTTTGGTCTTATTAATCTATTACTTGTTCCAGAGCCCAAATCAATTTGGGTTAAGGGAAATTAAGTTTCATAACTTTATATTTAGGCTATATTTAACTTAAATCCTGTACTACTTAATTATATTATATTATATTATATTACAGTACATTAACACTTTTATTCAGCAAGGATACATTAAATTGACCAAAAGTGACATTTATAATGTTACAAAAGATTCTATTTCAAATAAATGCTGTTCTTTTGAACTTTCTATTCATCATATAAATCTGAAAAAATAAAATGTATCACAGTTTCCACAGAAATCTGAACTGTTGTCAATATTGATAATAATCATAAATGTTTCTTGAGCATCAAAGCATCATATTAGAATGATTTCTGAAGGATCATGTGACACTGAAGACTGGAGTAATGATGCTGAAAATTCAGCTTTGATCACAGGAATAAATTACACTTTACTATATATTCACATAGAAAACAGCTGATTTACACTGGAATAATATTTCACTGTTTTACTGTATTTTTGATCAAATAAATGCAGCCTTGGTGAGCAGAAGAGACTCTTTCAGAAACATAAACAAATTTGAGAGAGCTCAAACTTCTGACTGCTATGAACGTGTGTTGTCTATAGTTGGGTTTGTTAATGTGTTTGTGGTGTTGATCAAACTTTCGTGTGTCCCTCTGTCGTCTCTTCTCATGCTCGTCGGGTCTTGCTGTGTGTTAACGTGCAGCAGCAAAACCACAAAGACTCAGAATGAGAAAACCAAAAGTATTTCAGGTGTTGACCTGAGGGCGAGTGTTCAGATCAGAACTTCATCCTCCTGTCTGTCAGCCTCTCATTTACACACACTCACTCTTACTCACTCTTTCTCTCACACACACACACACACACTCATGGCTGATCTGAGAGACAGACGGATGTTCCACTGCCCTCGTCATCTCACGCTGGAAACAAGTGTCTCTTCATCATCATCATCATCACAGACTCTCCTCCAGATCTCACCTTTTTAGGATCCATGTTGAACTTCTTCTTGCCACTAGAGAAGCGTTTCTCCCTCTCCAGCATCTTACTGCAAGAGATTCAAACAAAACAACTTCACAATCACAGCATTTCTACCAGCGGTTAATTATCGTCAACTATTTTAAAAACGGTTAATTGAAATATAGCTGAAATAAAATATAAATATTAGATGAAACAAATAAACTAAAGGTTACCTTGACAACTAACTAAAATAAGTTTAAACTTAACCAAAATAAAAAATAAAAATAAAAATACACATAAATTAATCTAAAAAAATATTTTAAAAATAATGTAAATACNAAAATAATGTAAATATAAAAAACAATAAATAAATTTTAAAAAACAATAATATAGAAAACAACTTACCAAAATTACCAAAAATGTAACTAAAAACTATATATATATAAAAAACAAAAAAAAACAGCTAATTCAAAAATGAATTAATACTATAGCAGTACATAAATAATACTATAAATGAACAGCCGTCAGTATTGTGTGTTTGTGGATGATGTTGATGTGATTCTCTTTAGTTCTTCTGCGTCTGAATTAAGTGTCTAAATGTTTGAAGCATCTTTTCTCTGATCTTTACTCACTTGTCTTCTGCTGACTTGAAATCCTGAATATCTGCCATGACGTTTTCAATCTGGTTCTTCAGTTTCTGTAAGAAAAACAGTTTTTCAGCTTCAGAACTCAAACTCTTGTCAGGTTTCATAATATAGACACATATTTAATTGAATTCACAGTGTCTTGTCTATTATACACTTTAGCAGTATAATAATGGGATTGAAGAATCACACCAGTAAAGCTTTGATGACACACACAAACATGACCAAGAGTGCAATATGACACGCAAAAGAGTCTTTTAGGTTATTTGGGATCATTTCTTCTTTTTTAACACATTTATTTGAGTGTTTTTGCTTTTTCACAGAACAAACAACACCAACGAGAAAAGAAAAAAAAACGAGATTCTAAAAAATGTTGGGTTAAAAACAGCCCAAGTTGGGTTGAAATGGACAAACCCGGCGATTGGGTTAAATGATTGTGTGCTGTTTAATTTTATTTAACTCAACTATTGTTTAAAAATGACTGTATTTCTTGCTCAAAATGAACCCAAAACATGTTGGAAATTAACATTTATTAATATGTTTAATGAATAATAATTAAACAATAAACATTTATCAAATTGCTTATTAATAAATGTTCACCTTTTGATTATTATTGTTGCCTCTAGTAATTCTGTGTCTGATTTTTAATTTCCAACATATTTTGGGTTCATTTTAATCCAGACATATAGTCATTTTTAAACAATAGTTGAGTTAAATAAAACTACCCTGCAAACATTTAACCCATCCGCTGGGTTTGTCCATTTTCAACCCAACTTGGGTTGTTTTAACCCAGCATTTTTAGAGTGTACTATGACAAAACAGGACATTTGAGGGACAGATGTATACAAAGACATCATTTGACAGGTAATGCTTAAGCAGAATACAAATTCAGTCCTTAGAACGTTAGTTTGTGAGCTGTTGTTCTCACCTCAATGTCCTCCAGCAGAACCTGCTTGTGCATCTTCAGCCGTTCGATCTCCATCTGCTCCTCCGCCGTCAGATCTGAGAAAACACACACACACGATCACATGAGACAGACATCAGTGTGTTGCTGCAGATTCAGAGAGATATCACATGTAAAACACTGTCAACAGGCTCAAAATACAGCAGTGAGTTTCTGCACAACATGACAACATCAAATAAACACTGAAACGGATTATTGACCAGATCAGAGCTGTCTGAAATCTCCCTTCTCGTGAAGACTTGAACAATACGCTTCACATTCGCTGTTCTGCTTTATGAAACAGGAAATCTGTTGCCATGGGGGCCGTTGGCTCCTGCGTGAGGGGCCTCTGTGTGTGTGTGTGTGTGTGTGTGTGTGTGTGTGTGTGTGTGTGTGTGTGTTTCACTTCAAACAAACAGACCACAGATGACAGAAACAAGAGATTCAGACAGAAACTCAGAGCTGATCTGCATGAAATCAAACCAGCAGAAATAAAATGAAGATAATAATGATCATAAACATTTTAATGTCAGATAATAATTCAACACGAGTGAAGCTGATCCTGGACTTCAGAACGTTCTGTCAAGGTTCTCTCAAAGTTATGAACTTCCAGTAATGTTAATAGAACATTTGTTCAGAGTTTTCTGGTGTTTAATAATGTTCTCTAAACATTAGCACAAAAACATTATTCATGGAAAGTTAATTTTTCTGAAATATTTCAGTTTTTTAGAGCACATTCAAAAGTAATGTTCCCATAAAGGATGGAAAGTTCCCTGCATAACCAATAAAAAACATTTTGAGCGTTCAGAGAACATTGAGAAAACATTTTCACAACTTAATGGGAACGTTAGCAAAATATTAAAAAAACTGACCTCAAAAAGACATTAACATTATTAAAAATATATAATAATAATTGATATTATAAAACAAAAATCAATAGAGATCAACATCTGCAATGGAAATCCAGATATTACCAATAAAAACCTGAATGTGAATTAGGCTGAAGATGGACAGAGAGTGTCAGAAATGAGAGTTTAGTTTAGTTAGTCAAGGTTAAACTCTCTCTTACCTGTGTGACAACACTCAGTCATTGTGCAGTATAACGCTGAACTCCTGTTTCATTAAAGCTGTGTGTTTGAATTCAGACTTTCTTCATGTTTGTTGTAGATGAGAGTGAGTTCCTCTATCTGCCCTGCCCTGCAAACACCCGTTTCACACCAGAAGTCAAGCGTTTCCGCAAGAGGAGCAGCGCAGGACTTCACAACAACAACAACACAACACAACACACACACACACACACATGTGATGAGAGATGATGTGAGGACTTCATGTGATCTGATGATGCCATCTGCTGGTCATAATCACACTACAGTCCCCTGAAAACACATGTGAGGAAAACAGATTGCTAGAGTAACTGATGAATCTCACAAATAACATTAAATTCTGTAGTTCTCTGGGAAAAATTATGTGTTCTTTAGCTTTAAAGCACAGAGAAGATAAACCAGGAACGTTCTCACAAGGTTCTCTCAACGTTATGAACAAACGTTCTTCCAATAACGTTAATAGAACATTCGTTCAATGTTATCTGGTCTTTAATAATGTTCTCAAAACGTTAGCACAAAAACATGATTTATACATTGTTCATGGCATGTTAGTTTGATGTTCATCTAACGTTTTTTAAATGTCACTACTTGTTTCAGAGAACATTCAAAAGTAACATTTCCTTCATGTTTGAAGAATGACACAATGGAATATTTCTTTAACATTTGCATAACCAAGAGAAACATTTGAAAAACAAGATGTTTTGAACGTTCAGGGAACATTTTCATAACTTAATGTGAGCATTAGAAAAACATAATTAGAACCTTGGATATATATATATATATTTTAATAATGTTTTAAATTCTGCACACAAACTTTATATGGAGTTTATAGTTGGATTTCAGCTGCAAAGAAAGAGCCCAGAATAACCTGAAGAACTGGAGAACATCAGACCGCCTGAATATGTGTTCATAACGTATGCTCTTTCTAGTAGAAACATAAATATTTCAATATCTGAAAGCAAATAGTTTCTGTGAAATGCACAAAGAGACTGTAAAGCATCTGCACCGAGCTGCTCACTAACAAACCACTGGCGCTCTGATCACATCACCTTAGTTTCAGACCAATAAAAGGTAAGTTGTGTGACACATGATGATGTCTACAGTTCATTAAGTGTTGCGACACTAACCAGCCCAAACAAACACAACCCTCTGAGAGGATCACGCCGTCGCCATGGCAACAGCTGATAGATGCAAATGTGTTCAGATTAAAATAGTAAATAACAAACAGCATCTTCAGATTCATTGGAAGATCTATTTCGAGTTGAAAGTGAAGATAAAAGAGCGCTTCTGTTTCTCTCTGCACTGCTTCGGATGAGTCAGCGCCTTCAGTTCTCATATCTTGCGTGTGTGGTCAGTATCCTGTCAATCATAAGTATGTGTGTTCTACAGTCCTTCATTCAATCCAGAGAGACTCTGTTCCAAACCCTGCATTGGCAGAACATTTCATTTCTTCAGTTATTCATAGAAACACCAATTACCTTTGAGACTGTGATCATATGTGATTAGGTTAATATTAAAATATTACTTCTCAGCCTCATGCTGGTTATTATTATGATTCTCAGTTCGGAACTGAAACTGATATTGTCAGAGGGTGAGATCATGGTTTAGTCCATTCATTAAACCAGATAGATTTTTCTATTGCAAAGAGGAAACAGCACTGTATAAAATACAAAGAACGTAAAAGAAAAGAGTTGTGTGTGTGGGGGGGGTACTACAAAAAAGTAAACAAAGCAAACCTCAATCTGTAAGAAATATAAGATCATAGAACTCAAGTAACTTTTACTATTTTTACTATTATTTATGAGTTTAAGAGATCTTGTGTGAGAATTTTCAACAAGAA